>KZ309970.1:10887-32646 GCA_000376725.2 Ladona fulva
AATTAGCTTTTTTCGACCAATAAAAACCTCGTTTATTTTGACCAATGAGAGATAAACAATCACTAGGCTACGGGTATAAATACTGGACCACTCGATCGGCACTCGGCATTCCTTGAAAATGGCATCAATGGTAGATGCCGAAACGTCGGTGAACAACCACGAACTCACCCGGATAATAACCCGAGAAGAATTCCTTTTCATCATTCACCGGGAAAGCAACAAGTCTTATTGGAAAACAATAAGGTTCGTATTTGATTCTACACCATGCTAAACGTTTCTCGAAATATCATCACAATTCCACCGAAGAACTTCTCTTCATAAGAAGAATGGGAACTTTACGAAGGGTTTGTTTGGGTTTATTGCCCGCAGTTCATTGCCATCTTAGGACTCATTTTCCTTACTCTCCCATACCTCTGCCCTTCCCTCATCCACTCTGTTTGGAAGACTCGACAGCGGCATATCTTCGAACTAAATTCGGATGGCGCGAAAGACGGCCAGTTTAAACTGTATCCGATCCCCTTAATGGTAGCACTTTCGTCTTTGAATGAATCGAGATGAAAAATTATTAAAAACTGAAATCTTAATGAGGTAGTCCCACTCGTCGGAATTAACGTTAAATGACCCACCCTCAGAGTTTTTCAATGATAGGTGTCTGCGACCGAAATAACTTGCATAGCATATCGAGCGAATAGGTAATGGATTCTTTACGCTAGTGGAAACAAAGTCGTTTACCAGCTGTTTTTGAGTAACATAGTGATCCAATCGGATTTGGGAATTATAACACTTTTCTTATTTATTTGCGTGAATTGCATGACCGCTTTAAAGTCTCTGGCTTGATCAAGTCCAATGCAAACACTTTTTGATTTTACACTGTTTAAATAGTAAGTAGTAGTAAGTAGTCTGAAGCAGAAGATTGGAATAGGTCCTGGGAAGACGGCCGGCAGGTCTCTTCCTTTTGATGGGTGGAGACTCCTCCTCCTCTTTCTTCTCCAGCATGACTACTACTGACGAGCGATGATATGCAATGATGATAAACGTTGTTTCAGAAAGTCTTCACGGGAGACTAACCGGATTGTTTCTTGGTGTAGAACCAACGTTTCGGCCACTTTCACCGTGGCCATCTTCCGGGTGTATCCCTCAGCGGGTAATGCCGATACCCATCCCACGTTGACCCATGTTGTTTTGTCTCCTCTTTCCTGCTACAGTGGCAGCGTAAAGGATTAGGTGGCTCTTAAATATTTTTCGCCCAAAGGAAATGGAAAAGGATCTCTGCTGTTATTACAGGGTGCAGTATTATATATTTTTAACTCTTAACATGACCCTTAACTACTATGTACATTATTTACAATTTTAGAGGTAACCAAGTAGTCCAAGTGTTTTGCCCAAGAAGATGGAGAGTTTAGCTTAAATCATTTTGCAGGCTGCTGTACACTATTTACATTATAAACATATTTACTAATACTAAGGATTTTATAATTAATAACTAATAACTATGTATTTACATGTTGCTTGGATGACATCAAGATGAGTAATCCTTCATTGGATCCAAGCTAGCCTCTGGATTACCATAATTACCAGATTGTTTTTAAAATATTAATAATTTCTAAAGGAGATTTCAGTTTAGTGACATATTTTTTACGTTTTTTAGCAAGTGGTTGACCTAAATTATTAATTAGCTTATTGTTGATTTGCTTTAGTTTTTGGTGAAATTTTTCTATTTGTTTACATGGTTGATTGAAAAAATTTTTTAAAGAGTGAGTAGCTGCTATTTCCTTAAAAGGTATTAGTTTATTTGTGGTAGTAATGATTCGGATGGATTTTTTGTAAAATGTTTTATATTGACGTAAATAGGATGCAGGTGAGTTGAAAGTGATTGGAGCTGCATAGAAGAGAATGGGGCAGATAATTGAATGGAATAGGCGGAGTTTATCCTCTGTGGAGATAGGGCTCTTCTTATTTAGCAGAGGATAAAGTTGCTGTCTTGCTCGGAGGGCTGAATGGATTATCTTGTCGGCATGGATTTTCCAGTTGAGATTTTTGTCCAGGTGCACTCCTAAAAATTTGCAGGTGGTGGCTGATGGGATGGTAGTCTTATTGTATTTGGGGTACGTAGTAATTTGTTTGTTTTTATATATGTTAAAATTGATATGCACACTTTTGGTTGGGTTGACAGTTAAGTTCCATTGCAGCATCCAGTGGTGTATCAGCTTCAGGTGGTGATTGAGATGTTTGATGGCAGCATTCGGTGAGTTCGATTGAGCTGCTACTGCGGTGTCGTCAGCATACATGAATATCTTTGTCCGTGGATGGTGAGGAATATCATTGACGTACAAGGTAAAGAGTAGTGGACTTATTTTTGATCCTTGAGGTACACCAAATTTAATTTCTCTTGGTAGGGAAAGATAGTGGTCTAATTTGACATGAAATTTTCTGTTTTCTAAGTAATTTTGAATTAATTTAGTTAGGTAAAGAGGGAAATCCATTTGATGAAGTTTGTAAATTAAGCCCTGGTGCCAAACAGTGTCGAAGGCTTTGGTTAAGTCTAAAAAAGCAGCTTGGGTTGTTTGTCTGCCTAATGCATAACCCTTATTTATGAATTCAACCAGTCGGAGAATCTGGTGAGTGGTGGAGTGGTGCATTCTGAATCCCATCTGTTCGTTGATAATTAAATTTTTAGATTTGCATACTTCAGATAATCGTGCCAAAATGATAGATTCAAAAATTTTTGATAGTGTCGAGAGGAGAGTTATTGGTCTATAATGATTAGTTGAAGTGGGCTCCTTATTGGGTTTTAAAATCATTACTACATGTCCTGTTTTCCAAGCGCTGGGGAAGTATGACTGAGAGAGGCAGGCATTGAATATGTTACATAGAAAAATTATAAGGTGCGGAAGAGAGGACCAGATTTTTAATTCTTTATTTAATATTTGGTCAGGGCCAGGGGCGGTTTTGGGTTTTGTGGATTTGATGAAGGAGATGATTTCTTGAGGGGAGCAAGGATGAAAGGGAGGGGAAGGAGAGAGGTGAGTGGAGGAGTATGAGTTTTCAACTGTTGATTTGAGGCTGGGTGGGACTTGAGGAGATAGGGTAACATTGGTTAATTCTTTAACGAAAATTTCAGCTTTAATTTTGGGATCATAGTGTAATTGATTGTCTTTTTGAATGGGGGTGAGACGCTGGTTTGTAGTGCGGAGGGATCTAGCTAATTTCCAAAGATTGTTGTCTTCAAAACCTGTATTTTGGAGTTTGGTATTCCAAAGAGAGTTTTTGTATTTGATGATGTCTTTGTGAATTTCTTTGTTTAGGAGTTTGAGTGAATGTTTGTCATTTGGGTTGTGGTATGTGTGGAGCTGTCGTCTTAATCTGTTGCGTTCTGTTATTTTGTGTTGTATTGCTGTAGGAAGGTGTACTTTGTTAAGGGGTTTAGGAAGGAAAGTATATGAGTTTACTAATTTAGCTTCTGATATGTGTCTGTAGAGTGATTGTATGTGTTTGTCAATGTCTTGTGTAGTGGCTGGAATGTTGTCTGGTAGTTGTGAGGATTTGTTGCATAGATATTCTGTGTATTTGTCCCAGCGAATGGAAGTGATTGGGTTTGGAGGAGAGGAATTGGTTGGTGAGTTTAGGGTAAAGAAGAGGGGGAGGTGATCAGAGGAAAAATCATTTAGGACTAAAGGATGGGAAAGGTTAGTAACATTTTTCAAGAGTGCGAAATCAAGAAGGTCAGGGTGGTCACATAGGTGAGTCGGAGAGAATGGAGAATGAATGACCAAATTATAGTTAATTAAATATTGCATAAGAAGTACGCCATTGTTGTTAATTGTGAATGAGCCCCAGTAAGGATTTTTACTGTTAAAGTCGCCAAATAATATTAAATTGTCCATGGAGTTTAGAATTTTTGGGAGTTCTGTAATAGCATTATTAGAACCACTGGGTACATATACACTAAAAATATTTACATTACTAGAATTGGAAATAAGTTTGATGCCTACTGCTTCTAGGGAAACAAGTTGTGGGGATGACAAGATATCAAATGAGATGTCTTCCCTAATAAGAATTGCAACACCTCCCCTGCGTTTATTACCTCTATCCTTACGAACTATCTTATATCTAGGAAAATAGAGTTTGTCTGAGAACAGACACCAGGTTTCTTGTAAACAGATTATATGAATATTGTTAAGGCAGAGAAAATTACTTAATTCTAAAATTTTGTTTCTAATACTACAGCAATTCCAAGAGATTATATTTACATGATCTATTGTTTGAGTTTGTATGTCCATCAAGAGTGGAGTTTTAAAAGTTCACCCAAAATTATTGTTTTTTTCTCAGTATTGGAGGTGGCAGTATTGACCCTTGACAGAATTGCAAAAAACCAAGTTTGGAGGTCTTCTTCTTCGTCTGCAGATGAGTTCGTGGTTGGTTGTGCTGAAGTTGGCCAGGAGGAGGGATCATTGTACTGTTGAGGTTTTGTTGGAAGGGTAGGGAAATGATTGTTTGAGGTAAGGTCAGGGGTTTTAGGTTTATTCCTATTTTTGATGGCTTCTTTAGCTCTTAGGTATACTCTGCATCCTCGATAGTTTGCGGGGTGATGTTCTTTGCAGAGGTAGCACTGCGGCTGATCAGTTGGTTCTTTTTTACAATCCGATGTGTGATGAGGACCCCCACATTTAACACAGTTGGCTTTAAAGTTACAATAGTTCTTAGTATGCCCTAGTTGCTGACAATTTATACATTGTACTGGGGTTTTAGGCTTTGTGAAATCACTAACTCTAACTCTTAAACCTAGAATATTACTAATATTATGATATTCCTCTTTGTTAGTGTCGTTGCTAGTCACAACTCGAAACAGTGGGCAAGGGCGTTTGGGGAATGGGCCAGGATTTTTTGCAAGGATGTCAGCTTGGGTAGGTTTGGAGGTGAAGAGCTGTTGGACGTCGATTACGTTGATGTGTTTTTCCTGAAGGTCCTTTTTGATGTCCTCGACTGGAGTGGTGGCTGGCAGGTCTCGAATGAGGAACTCTAAATTTTTTAAGTCTGGAACTTGGTAGGTGTAGAACTCAAGTTCGTCTGATTTTAATCTTGACACTTGATTAGGATGATTGCTGGTCTGGCCATCTGGCAAACTGGTGGGAAGGTGAGCTGACTCTTCAATTTTCTTAGTAAAGTTGGCCATGCTTCAGTATGCTTCACTTTGATTGATGGGATTTTGGGTTTATTTTGCGATTGGGTAGGGGCAGATGAGGTAGAGGGTGATGGGGTGTAGGTATTTTGGATAGGGTCGAAGCGATTTCTGGTAGTGATGGGAGGAGGAGAAGGGGGTGAGGGGTGTGGACGTTTTCGAGCATTTGTAACATGAATAAAACCATCATTATCAATGACACGTTTATGTGACAAGCTAGTCTTAGGCTCAGAGAGAGCATTAATTCCATCAGTATTTGAAATAATCTTTACACTAGGGTGCACATTAACAGCAGAGTTGGGATTAGGAGAAGGAGTGGGCGTGCCACCAGCCTGCTGGCTGCCACTTACGGTTGAGATGTCTTCAGTGATGGAGTTCCATTGCTCGGGAGTCAGGTATGATTGAAGGCCCAGAAGGTTCTGCTTGAAGTTGAGGGCAGCGTCCCAGGGGGAGTTGGATACGTACATCGCCATCATTTCTTGCGGAGCAGTCTCTGTTTGTGGGATGACCGGTTAGTTAAATTTCCGTAAATTACTGAGATTTTAAGAGCCATAGTAGTTAAGGGTCATGTTAAGAGTTAAAAATATATAATACTGCACCCTGTAATAACAGCAGAGATCCTTTTCCATTTCCTTTGGGCGAAAACTATTTAAGAGCCACCTAATCCTTTACGCTGCCACTGTAGCAGGAAAGAGGAGACAAAACAACATGGGTCAACGTGGGATGGGTATCGGCATTACCCGCTGAGGGATACACCCGGAAGATGGCCACGGTGAAAGTGGCCGAAACGTTGGTTCTACACCAAGAAACAATCCGGTTAGTCTCCCGTGAAGACTTTCTGAAACAACCCATTCACCGGGAAAGCACCAAATCCTTCATGATAAACGTTGTCAGAAATGCCGGGGTAAACATCATATTGCTCTACATCTAGAAAATGTTGTCTTAAACAATGAGCAGTTTAACGCTCCATCCACTTCAGCTACACGACCACACCTATCATCATCGTTAACTGTAACTCATTTGATACGACTTATGAAGGAAAAGCCCGAAACTGTATTGCTAGCAACTGCATTAGTCTATGTCATGGGACCCACGGGTGATCGGGTTTTGACTCGAGCAGTTATTGACCAATGTTCGCAATCTTCCTTTATTACTGAATCATTGTGTCAAAGGTTAAGACTAAAAAAAAAACAGTCCGTTTCAATTCCTATTGTAGGGGTAGGAAGTAAGCGGCAGACGATTAGTCGAGGAATAACCAGTTTTTATATGACGCCACATTTTAACTCGACCTTCACGTGTCACTTAGAAGCCTTGATCCTATCAAAGGTATCTAGTTACCAACCGCCTTCAGTTCGAAGGGTAACGGATTGGAACTTTCTGGCGAACTTAGAGTTGGCCGATCCTTATTATATACAAGCCGGATCTATCGATTTACTGCTGGGAGCTAGTGTTCATGCTCAAATAGTGGAAGGAGAATGGTCAGAGGAAGTCATCATGAATCAATTGCTACTAAAACCAAGCTGGGATGGGTAATTTCTGGCGGGACATCGGGCTGGACGTCTGATTCCCACATATCTCCTACGGTACTGCATTGCACTGCTGAGGTAGGAGTTGACCAACTACTTCAGCGTTTCTGGTTTCAGGAGGAGATACCTACAGGCCCTAAAATATTAAGCCCTGAAGATCATGCTTGTGAAGAGCATTTTAGAGAAACTCACTCCCGCAATCCTTATGGTCGGTATACAGTAATCCTACAGGTCGGTAACCTTTTAAAAATTCTGGCATATCATTGCGTATAAGTGATTCATATTCGCCAGCGGTAAAGACTACAGAAAATGGAGAAAGGTTTTCTTGGTAATTCTTCAAAACATACAGCCTACAAAACATTCATGCGGGAACATCATGATCTTGGTCATATGCGAAAAGTGTAGGGTGAGGGTCAGGAAAAGGAAAGTTACTTTCTCCCTCATCACGGGGTCTTAAAGGAGAGCAGTAATACCACAAGACTTCGAGTTGTATTTAACGGGTCTTTTAAAACTAATTTGGGAATTTCAATAAATGATATGCTATATGTAGGACCGAATTTACTACCGGAACTTTCTGATATTATAACTCGTTGGAGAAGGTATAAGATTGCTTTTGTTGCAGACATTGAGAAAATGATCGTCAGATACGGGTGCATAATGATGATCAGCCGTTCCAATCCGTTGTCTGGCGTGCTGATACTTCTTTACCCATCAACACCTATACATTAACGACAGTTACATATGGTCTAAATTCTAGTCCATACTTAGCCAACAGAACTGTAAAACAATTGGCCAATGAGGGAGATTAAATTCCTACTAGGGGCTGAAATTCTAAGAAAAGAAATCTATATGGAAGATGTCCTTTTGGGCTCCCACTGTCTCGAGACTGCAATTTCTAAACAAACTGAGATTATTGAGTTGTGCAAGGCGGGCGGATTCTCTTTGCGAAAGTGGCTGGCAAATGAACCTTTACTGCTTCAAAGGTTGCCTGATAATTTTGTAGCCATACAAAATGACCTATTATTTGAACCGAATTAATCCTATAAGGTACTAGGATTATAATGGCAACCTGTGGGGGATTATTTTCATTTTCAGATAAATCTTGAACCTGAACTTCAGGATTGGACGAAGCGTTTGGTTCTTTCGAAAGTGGCCAAATTGTTTGATCCCTTAGGTTGGCTTGCCCCTACACTTATTTCCACCAAAATATTTCTGCAGAGTTTCTGGCTTTTGAAACTTGGCTGGGCTGAGGAACTTTCTGAATCAGATTTACAAATATGGAAGGAATGGTATAATGAGTTACCTCAGCTTGCGTGCAGTAGGATACCCCGTTGGTTAGGGTTTAATAAGGAAGCTAAAAGGTTGGAGCTGCATGGATTTGCTGATGCTTCCAAGCAAGCCTATGCCGCCGTTTTATATTTACGAACTGTTTCTGCATCAGATGTACACATTGAGCTTATTCAGGCCAAGACGCGAGTCGCACCTATTAAGGTAATGTGTATACCCCGCTTGGAGCTTTCAGCAGCTCACTTACTTGCCAAGCTGATTTGTCGGCTTCTCTCTAAATCAAACTATGAATGTCTATACATACATTTGTGGTAAGACTCAATGGATGTGCTTTACTGGTTGCGTGCTCATCCATCGCGTTGGTCAACCTTCCTGGCCAACCGCTGCGCAAATATACACTCTTTGGTTCCTACAGCAATTTGGCATCACTTGCCATAAGAGGATCGAGAGGTATTAGCCCTGCTACTCTAAAACATCCTCCGATTTGGTGGAGTGCCCCAAGATGGCTTCATAGGGATGAAATGTACTGGCCTACTACTAAACTTGGGAGTTCGGAAGGGGAGGAGATAGTGACACACACTAATGCACACTATAGTGAAACAAGACCAAATTCACCTGCTTGGGATCTGTCGAGTCGTTACTCCTCTCTGTATAAGCTGTTACGTGTTACTGGGTATTGCCTTCGTTTTATTTGTTCAATTCTGCCTTAAAATTCTAGATTAATTGCAGGAGCGAAAGGGTCTGCGTCACATCCGGTGTTCCGCAGGGTAGTGTATTAGGTCCGATTTTGTTCCTAATTTATATTAACGATGTAGTGGATAATGTTAGATGTAAGGTTAGGCTATTCGCCGATGATACTGTTATTTACAGAGAGATCGTAACTCCGGACGACATTGGTTGTTTGCAGAATGATTTGAACATTATTTCAGGTTGGTGCAGTGACTGGCAGCTTGATTTGAACGTAAAGAAGTGCGTAGCTATGATTTTTACGCGTTCCGCCAAGGGTACCCGCACACCCTATAATATTTCAGGATATCCGTTGGAGTTTGTGAGGCATCATAAATACCTAGGTATTACACTCAGTAGTAGTTTTTCCTTCAAAGAGCATATTCAAAGCATAGTAGGTAAAGCGAATAGGATGCAAAGTTTAGCCAGTAGAATTCTGAGGGGCTGCTCATCGAGTGTAAAAGAAATAGCGTACTTTTCCCTGATTCGTCCTCTCCTTGAGTATTGCTGTGCGATTTGGGATCCTCACGAAGTAGGATTAACATCCCATCTTGAGATGGTTCAACGTAGGGCAGCTAGGTTCGTTAAGGGAGATTTCAGATTTGACAGCAGTGTTTCGGCAATGATAGAATCCCTCGGATGGAACTC
Source organism: Ladona fulva (assembly GCA_000376725.2). Taxonomy (NCBI): domain Eukaryota; kingdom Metazoa; phylum Arthropoda; class Insecta; order Odonata; family Libellulidae; genus Ladona; species Ladona fulva. The sequence continues at coordinate 20,254 of KZ309970.1, forward strand.
GCTTAGTGATAGAAGACTTGAATACCGCAGGAAGCTTTTCGATAAGTTTGTCACTACGGATCTCAGGGAGGAGATAGTTGATTTTCTCATCCCAGCTAGTAACGCACGTAATCTTCGAAAGAAAACGAAAAAGCGATACAGGGAGATAGTCGCCAGGACGGATAGATATTTTTGGTCATTTTTCCCGCGAAGTATCAGAGAAGCTAATAGCTATCCAGGGTAGTTATGGATATAGGTGATTTACACCCCCTGCCACGCGCCATTGGCGGTTTGCAGGGCTTAAATGTATATGTCCTTATTTTCATGTTCTTGGATGCGACTAGAAGGTACAGTTTTTGCTCAAGACAACGTACCTACTGAGGAATTGGAACGAGCACGTTTACTGTGGGTTTATTTAACACAGCGTGCTACCTTTGCTTCCGAGATAAATCTACTGGAGGAAGGAAAAGCGATACCAAGGACGAGCTCACTGTCATCTCTTTACCCCATACTGGACGACGGGCTGTTAAGGGTGGGTGGACGATTAAAACATTCATTACTTTCTTAAGACCAAAAACACCCTCTGAAATTGTCTGGAAGAGACAAATTTACGACGCTTATAATCAACGACATTCCTATTCGAACATTACATGGTGGGACGGAGCTTACTCTTACAACAATTCGGTCACACCACTTGATAATCAAAGGTAGACAAGCTGTGAAAGCTGCAATTAAAAGGTGTCTTCCTTGCTTACGTTATCGAGCTAGCTCCTCATATCAAATGATGGGGAATCTTCCAATTTCTAGGGTTCAACCTTCCCGACCCTTTTCAAAGGCTGGAGTTGACTATGCTGGACCCATTTTGATTCGTACTACGCTTTGAAGAGGGTGTTCTTCTTACAAAGGGTACATTGCTGTTTTTGTTTGCCTTTGTACTAGGGCTGTTCACTTAGAAGCGGTCTCCAGTTACTCTACGGAAGGATTTCTGGCGGCTTTTCGTCGTTTTACATCACGTCGCGGTCATTGCGCTGGTGCACAGCCACCAAAGTACAAATTTTGTTGGCGCCGATAAAGAGTTAAGGTTGCTGAATAAAAGAACTAAATTCAGAAACCATAATGCATAAGTTGGCTGATGCCGGAACTAACTGGCGTTATAACCCTCCAGCAGCCCTTCATTTTGGAGGGAATTGGGAAGCAGCTGTCAAGTCCGTTAAACATCACCTGAGGCGAGTCATAGGTGAAACAAAGCTTACCTATGAAGAAGTGTCAACTCTTCTAAGTCAGGTGGAGGCGTGTTTAAATTCTCGCCTCTGCTATTCTCTCTATTGGATGATCCCACGGATTTTCAAGTGTTAACACCCGCCCATTTCTTAATACAAACTTGTTCTTACATAGTTCCAGAGGCGGATCTCCAGGATGAAAATATTCCTATAGGCAAGCGGTGGAAGCTGCTCCAGCAGATGCTGCATCACTTTTGGTACAGGTGGTCATCTGAGTATTTGCAAATCCTGCAGCCTAGGGGTAAATGGAGGGAACGGGCCGCCAATATTCAGCCCGGACAGTTGGTGCTTCTACAAGCCGATAAGACGGCCGGCGTGGTGGCCATTAGCAAGAGTGATGGAGATCCATTCCGGAGACGATGGCCTTACGCGAGTGGTGACAGTGAAAACAGCGGATGCCATTTTGAAGAGGCCAATCTTATTAGTCTAAAATCACTAGAATAATCTCTTCTGCGAAGAGATGGCGGGAGGGATGTTGGAAATTGTTAACTTTTGTATCGTGTTAGTTTGTTTCGTACTAATTGTTTTCATGTATTTAATGTAAGCGCCACAATCGTTGTCAGTTGTAACGAAGCGATTCGATATGGTCGAACGCAGGTGGCGGAAGAGAAAGTACGAGAACCTGTTCTCGAAGTCCTTCTTTGGCTAAGGTTGCTCAATAAACTCTTTGAGTTGAGACTTTGAAGTTGAGTTTTTAATTTACTTCGGAATCTTCTCGAACAGTGAATCTTGATCGTATGACAGCCATGGGTTATGGGGAGACCTTCCTGAAAATTATCAGTTCATAATATAGAGGGGCGTCGAGCATGGTGAGGCTGGGTAATTCGCTCACGGCCCCCATAAATTCAAGCCAATTATATGCGCTAGCCTTCTAGCCCCTCGTTAGAATCCCATTAGACTCCTCAAGAGAACTCTCAGAAGGATCTCTCTGCCAGACAGTCGAACACGTTTAACCTGCACCGCTTACACGGACGACGTTAGAGTCTTCCAGGAGGACAAGGCAGTTTTCGAGAGAATCCTCTCAGCCTTCCTGGTATACGCTAACAGGAGCGGGACCCACACCCACAAATGTCGCGGTCTCTGAGTTGGTTAGTTGATTTCAAGAAAGGATACCCCGCTAAATTTCCAATGATCATCGGAAGGGGGCTGATACATTGGAAAATTTATTTCTAATGATAAAGAGAGAGAGCCATCGTCGAATCCGAACTCTTGTCAAAAACACGCAATGCACACAGTAGATGGGGAAAGAAATGTGGCTCCATGTCACCCAGGGGAAGGATTTTAACTATTGATACTTTTATCGGCTCAAAAGTATGGTACATTTTCAGCCATGCCCAACCACAATACACACTATCCAATGGCCGTCGTTGATTTTATCTGGAGAGAAGGCAAAAATTGGGTTAATGCAAGTACATTGACTGGGACAGAGAGAGAGGGTGTTAAGAGCAATTATTAAGGACGGACAGAATACCCTTCGTGTACATGTATGCCGGCTTCGATAGGACTCACTCCCTAAGAAAGTGTAGGCTAAATTTAGCAAACTACGTCATTACATCACTAAAAGCGAACATATACAGGGAGGTCACATCCTTATTCAGAAAGGAAAACTTAAGTGCTGATTACACGCTAGCCTGGAGTTCGTCCCTGAGGAAGAGAATCAGTCTTGAGAGGCAATTTGCTCAAGCAACAAGTTCCTAAGATTCTGGGAAGTGGAAGGTGTTTTTTCTCAATGTCAGGTGTCTGCTTTTTCAGAGTCGGCCAAAGATATCACCAAGTTTCTCATGATGATGACATGGTCATTACTCGTTATTTCGCTTATTGTTATTATCTATTTATTTCTTTAGTTGTTTATTTATTGTTTTACCTAATTATTTGCATTCATGACCGACCACTCATACGTGTGCATGCTATGTCATTTGGTTGTCGAATGTGTGTAGACTGGGTCAATCCGGATTTTGTAATGCATGGAACAGACAACCGCGTACAGGAGACTATGCTCGGTAATGTTCTTGGCTGGCCTCACTTGGGATGGAGATTTGTTTCCAGATTGGAGGATGACGGTGAGGATGGTATGGAAGGTAACCTTGGCCGGGTCTGGGGAGTGCTTATAGGGGTGTTTCGGAGGTGGCTTCTGACTGCTCTGGACAGTGTTTCTGAGAATGTCGGGACAGGGTCCTAGACCTTGTCAGGATGGCCATGGTGCGGATGTCAAGATTTGACGTGGAAGTTTCGTGGATACGAGTACCAAAATGTATATCAACACAAGCAGCAACATCCGCACCCACTCACGCACACCCATATTTCTTTACAAAGCAGGAAACACTGCAACACAGTTATATACACAGGTAGTAAATACACCACAGAAGTGAGAAGATTAAAGAAATTTTTATCCAAGTCTTTAAAATTGTTGTGTGGAATATTTCTTTTTGTTATTTGTTTACTTTATTTCTTTCTTTTGATTTGTTTGTTTTATATTTGTTCACCCAATATTTTGAATTTTTTTCAGTTGTTACTGATTTCTTATTTTAAATGCTACTTTCATTGCCTAATGCACACAATATATGCCAATCACCAATTTACAATTTCCTAATTACACATTATGACATGTACACATGCTGGTTACACAGATTGTTACAGCAGGAATACATTCAAGGAGTAGTGAAATAATTCAATCATTTTGTTACACTAACTCATGCTTACATTCACTCATTACTCATTATATCAATGAGTTAACAAATTTTCGCATCTTAGGTAAACTACAGCACTTTCAGACATAAATGTACCTTTTAACAAGAATATTATAAAATTTCATTTAATTATTCATAAAATGTTCTCTGAATTGAAGATGCATGATTACTGAACATAGTTTTGGTAAAAGTGCAATTCCTGCAATGATTAATTGTTATGGTGATTATTAATACACTTATTTAGTTCTAAAATAATAAGTTCTAAATAACGGATAAGGGATCATTTGCTCCTCAGGTATTACACATATGTTATACAGATTATATTACAGAGTACAGTACTCATAAATGTAAGTATATTCAAGTATGAATGAAGCAGCACTTGTTACAAAATAAGAGTTGAAGTGCAGAAGTTGTCAATGCATAATTATGATTAAAGGTTAAAATAAATGCATGGGAAAATGTACTATGAATGTGTGTGTAGTGAAATAATTAAGTAAAAGGAAAACAAATTAGACAGTACTGTAGAAGAAGGTTTTGGCAGAAGTATAAAGGATAAATAGAGGGGAATGTATAGCAATTTACATTTAATGTATAAATATTAAGAGGAGATGAATTGCTAAACATATTGAGCAATATATGAATATATGTGACATTTTTAGTATGAAAGTAATATTTTTTATCAAGGTGCATTTTCATAATTCTTTCTTTGATAACTGATCATATTCTGCTCCTAAATAGTGAAAATAAAGAAGAAGGAAGTGCATTAAATGTGAGTGAGTAAGTAAATGGTAGTAGAGAGAGAATGTTCCTCCAAAATGTATAAGACTTAACTATGTTAATTTTTTTTGTTGAATTGAATGTTGAATCTTGAAGGCTCACTAATACATATCTTCAGAAAAGAGACTTAAATGACAATTTCCTGCCTGCACTTCACTTTTTGTCATTGTTGTCAAAACAGAATCTTTTACTATACATCTGAAAAATACTTTCCAAAACATTTTCCCTGGTTCCCAATTTATAAAGAAGCTACTCATTTTAGTGGTTTGAAGAACTTCGTTAATTCCTGGATATTTCAACAGCCATATCTTGTTGAAAAGACAAAACAAGAAGAAAACGTACAAATACAAACTAATCTATAGAGCTGGGAATAAATGGTTATTTGGGAGGTCATAATTTTTTTAAGCCACGTTTGATTCTCCTTCAACCTTGTACATTAGAAAATAATACAGACATTTCCCATTGCAATAAGAAGAATAAGAATATAATGTTTTGTTTTAAATGTTGGACTTTTTAAAAATTTTGTCCAGCTCCATGCTAGGAGAAAGGGAAGGAAATGTTCAAAAAGAAGTAAACGTTTTTTGTAACAAGTAACATGAAAAACCTGCATTTTGTGTTGTAACATGTTTAGTAAATAAAACATCACCATGGAAATGATTTTTGTTGCAAATAATTACTTTTCTTGTAAGGAGAACCTACCAACTTGAATGAGCTGAATGTTTTGTTCCTGAGCAAACTAAATAAACTTACTTAACCTAAATAAATATTCACCATAATACTAAGATAATAAAGTTAACTATTAATACTAGGTAATTATTAATCAAGTTGAAATTTCTTACATTCCAGTACCAAAAAAATTCTGATATTTCCAATTGATACATTACTAATGGCCACATTAGCAAAACAGTTTCAATATAGGTGATAAAACAAAAACATGGCAGAAATCAACTACAAAAATTACTTATAGCAAAGTACTGTAAAAGTATGTCATAAGATAAACTTCTAAGCTCAAAAGCTCCATGCAAGGTTCCCTACAATCTAGTACTCTATAATAAAACAACTTATGTAAATGGTTACCACTAATCTAATTTTCACTTAAGGTGTTTAACTGTATCAAATCCATTTACCTAAAAAATACAAAAAAGCAATGATTCAACTGTAAGTTAAATGAGAGGTGTGTAAGAATTGTCCTCCATACATCCTCGTATGGAGGACAATTCTTACACACCTTCTACACATTCCAAGACAATTGATATCCATAATTACTACTAGAGCAATGGTTACTAGGCAAACTATGATTGAAAGAGAATTTGCTGATATTTCTAAACTGGCTGGACAGTAATGAATTAAAATTACACATATAAGGGTACAAGTACACCATCATTCATTAGTTCTTTTAAAAATGTCATTACCAACTGTTTTCTTCTCTACTTTTTATATAAATAGGGAGTACCTACACCTGCACCTGTATCTTGCAAATGATATAGTACTTTTTGCAGTAAATGCAGAAGAATTAACTTAAAGTCCTCAGTAGAACAAAATATCAGAGTGAACTTAACAAAAACAAAGGTAATTTGCAGGCCAATAACTAATGAAACAATGAAATACCTCCTGATGTCTGCTCAGATAACACATACCTAAGATGGCAAGTAGGAAAGAACAGCAGGATGAATGAAGTGAACAAATGCAGCAATAACCGAGTAACTCTAGACAATATGGAATAGTGTATGCTTGGAATAACAAGAAGATACAGGAAACACAACACCTGGGTGTGAAACATCATACTGTACAGTAAGATCACTGAAATAGATGTGGGAAGGCCATGATGTGAGAAGAAGCAACAGTTGGCAGACATAAGTAGTTCTCAACAGGATACCAAGAGATGCGAATAGACCAAGAAGACCAAAGGAAGGAAGGACTAAAGGACGATGGAAGAGAGACATCAAGTGTATCACTGTGGCAAAGAGAAGCACATAATAGAGAAAATTGGAAAATGCTTGGAGAGAACATGGATCAAAAATGGCTGATGATGATCATATAACATTCAATGCAAATAACTTTCCCATGATATTCAAGGTAATGATAAATTACTCATTTATCTTATCATTAACAAATTAATATCATACTCTAAGGAAGGAAATAACAATACCTTGTAACAAGTTAATTAGAATGTTTAGCAAAAACATTCCATGAATCAATGATGTTCTAAAAAGGGATTTTTATTTTAATTACACATTTATGTATATATTTTTGTGTGTGTAATACACAAATCAAAATTTAACATACACTTGAAACTGAGTATATGAAAGGATAGCTGATGGAAGATTATAATAAATGAGGGCCAAATGTTAACTTTGGTAAAATGAAATACTTTGTAACTGTATGAGGGCTGTGTAAGGCAGGAGAATGCATTTTTTTAACATCTTTTAAATGTATATCTCAATATAGTCTCCTTTCAACTCAATACATCCAGCGATATTCTAACTTTTTCAAGCCATCCAAAAATACATTTTGTCGAACTCTGCAAAATAGGCCTCTGTTGTAGTGATGAATTTTTTGTTTGATATCAATTGCTTTCCCCCAAGCCATTTTTTTCATGTTTGCAAACAAAGTGAAATCGCATGAAGCCAAATCTGGAGAATAGGGTGGATGAGGTAGCAATTCATACAGTAATCTGACCAGTTTTGCTGTGGCAATTGCAGATGAGTGAGCTGGTGCATTGTTCTGATAGAAGAGCACTTTTTTCTTTGCCAAATGGGCCAGTTTTTGCCTCAATTCAGCATCGAATCGGTCCAATAAATCGGCATAGTACTGCCCCATGATTTTCATTCCCTTCTCCAAATACTCAATGAAGATGATGCCTCGCAAATCCCAAAAAACAGTGGCCACGACTTTTCCGGCCGATGGAACTGTTTTCACCTTCTTTGGAGCAGCCGGGTGAAATCCACTGTTTTGACTGTTCTTTTATTTCTGGCATGTAGTAATGGATCCATGTTCATCAACAGTCACAAAATAATGTAGAAACTCTTTCGGATTGTGTTTAATCATGTCTAAACAGTGCTCCAAAGTTGTCATGCGAATCCGTTTTTGCTCCACTGTGAGAAAACGCAGCACCTATCTCCCCGATTTCATGCTCAGTTTTTCATGTAGGATACTTTATTAACATCTCAATTGAATGCATATAATGTCAGCAATCTCTTTGATCTTCATATGGAATTCTGCTAGCACGATATCATGGACTTTGTTAACCAAATCCTCCGTAGTCACCTCAATCAGATGGCTTGGGTGCTCTTCATCAAAAGCGGATGTTCAGCCACCCTTGAATTCACCAATGTCTGATGGTAGTCATAGAAGGTGCATGGTCCTTATAAACAGCATGCAACTTCACATTGATTTCCTCACACCTCTTCTCATCCGAAGAAAGAAATCGAATCACTGATTGATATTGCTCTTTCTCCATGGTGGCAAGCAGTGATGGGAAAAGTACCGAAAAAATGTAATCAGGCTCAATTACAATTACACTATCAAATTTGTAATTAATTACAATTACAAATTACTCTTTGAAAAAGTAAATAGTAGGATTACAATTACTTTTCATTTTGCTCCTGGAAATTACGCAATCACAGTCAATATTTTCTCAAACAGGGAGTACTAAAATGCAAACCAACATTTGAGTTAAGTTAATATTAGTTACATTGTTGGATTTAGGCACTTTAGTCAAAAATATTTAGGCACTATGATTACTAAAGTAATTATAGTGCCTAAATATTTATGTTCTACCAAAATTTACACCTGTGGATGAGGATGTATTCTAACATCAACATCATGCTAATAAAAAGAAAAGACTCACAATATAATGAATATATTGAAAGTAAAAAAAAACTAAATCTTTAAATATTTGAATTTACTTTGTACGGTGTTCATGGCTGATGTCTTGATTTGATTCTTCTCCTCCTACACACAGAGATTGCTTCCTCTCTTCACCACCTCCGCGGATGACATGTGATGGTTTACATACTAGCCGGTTGTATTTGTATTGCCAAACTTATATCTCGTATCCCACCATGTATCTACATTGTAGCATTTATATTTTCACCCACATTCACATATCATTAGACCCTTCTCAAGTTCTTGAAAGCAACTCCAGTAGGGAAGTCACCCCTCCCCTACGTGAAATAGGGAACCGAAACTCAACTCAGAAAGCGGAGGACACAGAAATAGAATTGCATAACCCCTGCCATGTAGCTATACTGTAGCATTTACATTTTTACCCCTATCTTCTGGCTGGCTCTTCTCAGGTTCTCGGAAGCAACTCCACTAGAGTGAAGTCGTCCCTCCCCTCCCAAGAGAAGAGAAATTCGGCTCCAGGGTAAAGGATGTAGTTATAACTGCCTCTCGATGCGTTCAGCGCGCCAGGAATTCAAATTTTCACTTTCGGTTACTCAAATGTAACAATTACTAGCAGGAGCTTTGAAGTAGATTACCAGTAAAAATTACTTTAAAAAAAATGTATCGATTACAAGTAAAAATTACCAAAATGTAATCGTTACAAGTAATTCGATTACTTTTACTTCGTTACATCACATCACTGGTGGCGAGCAAACACGAACTTGACTACTTTCAACAGCTATCAAAACAAAACTACTCAATCTGTCTGAAATTTTGACAGTCATATCTAAAGATGGCATTAAATTATGGTTTCCACATTTTGTGTCAGTGGTACCATCAGTTTCTAAACACGGGTACTTATCATACAGCCCTCGTAGAGGTACACCAGAACATAGGGATGGAAGGATAGGTTACTGAAAAAGAATACAAATATTTAAGGAGCACAATATAAAAATATGAATCCACAAAATATAGAAGCTAACAACAGCAGAAGATACATATATTTCAACCAATGCTAAGGAAAAATATCCTAGGAAAAGAGCAAAGTTTGAATCATTCAGTTAATTTAGATGCGTCTCATGAAAAAGTATTTCCAGGATCTAGAAATAATGGTTATATTAATGATATTTAGATTACAACCATTTTTTGTAATAAAAATATTGATGTTATTGAAACACGAAGGAAATATGAATACCATAAAAAATATAAACACCAATATTTTTAAAATGAAGAATAAGCAATATTGTGAAAATGTATTGACTTTATCATGGCTGAATAAAAAATTAGAATTTAATGCTCAAATACGCTACCATGTCCTTTATTATTAACTTCAAACCATTAAACTGAGATTTTAATATTTAAAGTAATATTGAAAGTTCCCTCTAATGCTAACAATCTTATGCTGCACATCCATAAAGGACAACAATAATAAAAGCAATTTAAATTAACCATATTTTGTTTAGCAAAAATCACACACCACTGCTAATGGATTTTGAAAAAAGACCTACCTAGAGGAACTGGGGTAATTATTATTAATTTTTTTGGTATTAGATATTAAAATTAACGCCTCACTTGGTTTTTATATTCCTTGAAGAAATTTTCTGCAAAACCTTTTCTTATTTCATTCTTTAGTAGTAAACTTATTTTAAGAAACCAATAGAAAAGATTTTGTCTTCTTGTTTTTACGATCTTCTGAAATGCACAGTGAAGCACCTTGCCTCTGATATTATAAAATTGAGTGTTTTAGTGTCTGAGATTGCATTAATTTGGAATTCAATTTGTAGGGTATATTTACAAATCTATAACATATAACAAAAAATTTGGATTTAAATAAAGATTTTTGGCTGTGAACCATCAATTTTAATAACTGCAAGATAATAAATTGCATTGAACAAAAGGTTAAAAAATATTTTTTGGCATTCAGGTCCACTATCCTTTTTCACTATCCCCATCATTTCTCTAGTAGTTAATTCTTTATCATCAACTTCAAAATGTGGATTAATCCTGTTTTTCTATTTTCAAATTTAAAATTAAGATTAATTCAATTGTATATCACCTGATATAAATGCTATTCATACAAATCATACAACTGTAAGCTGAGTTTTAAATTATATTGCAAAATCAGAAAAAAATTTATCTTTTTCCAGTTAATGATAAAAAATTAATTAATTCATGAACAATAAGTTAGCATTTAATGGAAAAATATGGAAAGGTAAGCAATTAAAAATATCCTAAATGAATAGGATAAAAGAATATCAGAATAATGCTACTCCCCTACTTCCCCTCCTCGACTTCACCTCCCCTCAATTCCCCTCCCCTCGAATCCCCTCCCCTCATTCCCCTCCCCTCACCCCCTCATTCCCCTCCCCTCATTCCCCTTCTCCTTCCCTTCCCCTCCCCTCATTCCCCTCCTTCCCCTCCCTCCCCTCCCCAGTTAGCTCATCCCTACTTTACCTCCCCTACTTTGCCTCCCCTGATATACCTCCCCTACTTCACCACCCCTACTTCGCCTCCCCTACTTCGCCTCCCCTACTTCGCCTCCCCTACTTTACCTCTCCTACATTACCTCCCCTACTTCCCCCTCCAAGCTCCCCTAATAGCACTCATCCCCTCCCCTCCTAGTACCCGTTCCTCCCCTACTTCCCCTTTAATCTCTTTCTTTCATTATCCTCTCCCAATTATTACCTCCTCCCCTACTCATTTCTTTTCCTCCAAAATTATCACCTCCCCTACCTCTCACTTATCTTCTGCATATTACTTTTTTTCAATTGTCTACCTTATATTTTATATTTTCCATGCAATTCAACTCCCAACTAAACCCCCTAAATGAGCCAAGGGTTATTTTCCTGCTATGTTTTAATCTAACTAAGCTAAACCTGTCCTCCTTAATCATAATGTTACAACTAAATCACTCACCTTTGCTACTGAAGCTGTGAATGCTCACTGGTCCTCATTCTGCATACTTCAGCCACTAGTAATGTGCACTGTACACTGGTTGCAGTTACTGGTTGGCTTCTTCCAGGTATTTCTGCATGGACCATTTTGGACCTCTGGTGTTTGGCATGCTCCTCCAACATGGATCCTACAAAGAATGTTTTTAACCAAATTGAGCAAAATTTTATAAAGGAGATAGGTTTATACTGATGTTGATGAAACCATGAATGAGATAAAATTCAAATATTTTTACCAAATGAATAAAAATTTTAGCCTCCAGTGTAACTACTGATGAGCAAATGAAAACCCTAAATTAAACCAAAATATTCTGACTTATTTTTTAATTTTGCGAAGACTTCAGTTATCATCCATGACCATTGAAATTAACATTTTTATCCTGTTGACATAGCTTTGAAGTTACTCTCGTTGAGGGCAGCAACTCTGTTTACTTGACTGTTTTTGGAGTTTTATTTACTTTTTAGTATTATAACCAACCGTGGCCTTCCCCACTCTTTCATAATACTCGCATATCCAGAATGTTTACTGCTTTAAGAAATAATTCCTATTCATTAATTTCTTAGAGTATAATGAATGCATTTAAGGGTCTAATTCTAGTGAAAATTTTAATAAACCGCATTTCATCTGAGCCCATTACAAGTAGTTATGACCTGATTTCAAATAAACGACCTGTTATAGGATTCTGGATAGATTATATTCTAGGTAGATAATATTAATTAATTCTTTTCTCATCAACTGACTACATAAGCAATTCCTGAATTGAAGGGAAGAATCAGTTTTTTGTTAACTACGAGGGTAAGGTGAAAATTTCTTTGTCTGATTTTGTGCGG
>KZ309972.1:0-10100 GCA_000376725.2 Ladona fulva
AAAACTTTTTCTCACGACTTGGGTTTACCTTCTCTAATCATGATCTATGTGAATATTGTAATATTACTTCAAAAACAATAAAAATTTAAATAAAAAGATCAACGCCTTCACCTAAAGACTTCTTTATCTCCTGATTACTGAATGAATATCTTGGAATGAGGAGATATCTGTAACAATATGACACCCTTGCGCATTACCTCTTCACCTCTTGTGAATTAATACTTTCTTTCAAAAGTGCTTCGACAGCTAAGGTCATTCCGCGAGAACTCCCACCGGAAATCGAACCCGGGACTGCTTTCAGCGAAGTCGAACGCGTTACCCACGTGGCTATTCGGAGGCCCCGCACCCTCTTTTCTCTAATTATAGTCTTTCAGAGAGCCAACCAAAGTGAACCAACCAGAGAACCAACAAAAGTGTACCCGGAAGCGTCATACTTTCAATTTTTGTGCGGTTAATTAATTCTATAAATTTACCCTCAAAGGGGTAATCATAAACTCATAAATAGACATGACACTGATTTGACAGCCAATGTGCTTGAGCTACGTCCGCAAAAAAGTTTTCTCTCGCAGATACTGGTGACTAAAACCAAATTAATTTTCCCCGTCGACATCATGTCTGAGGTCATTTGTCAGAATACGAGCAAGCTGCCACCATACATTAAAAACTACCAAAACTCAAAACAGGTTTGATTGAATTCAATGTATATTGACCGGAAGAAATACATGGAGACTGCGGCAGAATGTTAAAGCGCGAGGTCTTTGTCGACTTATTCTGATCGTAAATTCGTGCTTTCAGTCATCGTTCCCACACTGCCTGCTTTGTCAAAGGTAATAATGCACTCCAGTGGAAATAAGGGCAACGGATAGCCGGGTTCACCTTGTCCTCTATTGAAATGACCCGGTTGGAAGCCCAGTGGACTACCAAGGGGTCTGCAGGGGGTCTAATGCCATTCGAGGAAAAATGCGACGCATGATAACCGTATTAACATATGAATGAAATTTCTTCTGCTGTCTGCCAATAGGTCTGAAAGATATTCGCCTCAGCTTTGGTACGTTACCGTTTTCTTATCGAGAACTGTATCTTGGACTTCGTTGCTGTGTTACGAGTTTGAAGAAAACGGAGTCTTGAATAGATAGCATAAAGATTAGCGATAATGAATAAAAAGTGAGTAAAGGATTCACCTTACTTATTACTGACACCTTACTTTGCAGCACCACTAATCTGCGAAAAATCTACTATTTTTTCCTAGTCATTGATTCCGAAGCAAAATATCAATATAAAATGTGGAAAACTGGCATAAGGTAATTAATTCTATAAGGTGTATTAGTACATAGCTTGGGCGGATCTAGAATTACTAGGGGTGACTTTCATGTGCGGTTTAAGATAATTTCCCCATACCTTTTAAATTGCCAATTTGTCGGGATGAATGTAGTAGATGTATAGTGACCGTAGAAAAACTCCACAATCTGATTTTAGGTTTTTCGTCAAATTCTAGACAAATTATTAGTGTAAAGGAACCTTGGTTAAAGACTGCCTCTTATTAAGAACACATCGGTTTACAAATAAATGTTCGAATAAAAACTGTACGGGTGATGTGCGATGTATTAACCGAAGAACACACGTGTTGGCGAGGTTACACTGACGGTGGTAGAGTGCCGATTGCTGACCTAATTGATTGATATAAAAATACTTCATTGTATGATCCACATAGAGATTCTATACACTACATGCACCTATTACCCTATATGTATGTACCTATGTTATAGATGGCCTAAAAAAGTGCACCGAAGAAAATGAATTTGCTGTTTTAAAAACCTAAGTTTACCTACACTTAGGTTTTTAAAACAGCAAACAAATTAGGGAAAAATACACCGCAGCAGGAATACGCCCACAAGAATGGGGTTGCGAAATCTACTGATAGTTAGCTAAGTTTTAAGGAAAAGAAAGGTTAAATCAGGTGTGAAATAAGGAAGCGCTTTTGTTTTAAAACTTTTTATATTATATACAATAAAGTTAACCACAAAATAATATGCACGGGCTTTATAAACCATTTCAGAGGAAATGGGGTTTCTGCCAGAAAGAGGGGTATCAATATGGAGGCATGTGGAATGAGACATGAGGACAAATTAGTGTTCTAAAAGTTTAAATAAATAACTTTTTGGGTTCAAAAACGAATTAATCTATTTTACATTGATTCGTACGGAAAAGCAGTTTCGGTTCACGAATATTTCGGATGGCGAACGGCCTTCAGGAACGAACCAAATCGTGAACCGAGGTTTCACAGTATTAAAAAGTCATCAAGAGGGGTGGAAATGGCAGAGGGGATGAGGTTTCGACAGGCTGAATGCTTGACAGGTATGATTTATTCCGAATCACCTTCAAAGAGTATAACTGAAACGGGATAATTTCAGTTATACTCCCTCAATTTATCGCAATATAATGTGATATCGTATGCTGTATGTATATTAATGACTGTATATAATTTATAGAACTGTTGATATATTGGTAATAGCGTAGTATTTTTTTAATACTTTGTATGACGTGCTGCCTTCGGGAGGTTTTTGGAGAGGTTTTCCTCCCGATTAGTGTGAATGCCAGGCAGGGCTTTTGTTTCATTTGCCCCTCAAATGACTGTTACCAGGCTAGGTGCCTATTTGTAGTCATAGAATGTAAATGTAATTAAAAATAGTTAAAAACAGTAAGACTATTATTTGAAAACTTATGATAATATTGCCAAAAATTCAGTAAAAAGTAATGGCGAAATATACTGAAATCAATATTGGAAGGCGTGACTTCGTGGAAAGCCATAGTTGAAAGAAAAACTTCGTAAGTTCCACACAGATTTTAATTGGCAACCGGTTTCGTAAGTCTCCTTACATCATCAGGCAAATCTTTTGACCGGAAACTTACAAAGTTTTTCTTTCAATCATGTAAACCTATTGCATCATGCATGATTGTAGTGAAAACATACCAAAGTTTATTTGCTATTTTTCATCATTTGTTAATGCTGAAGTGTTTGTGGGGCGTACGTTGTATTCAAATTTCGCCTGATAATGTCAGTATACAGATAGCCCAATTTTCCTTCTCCAAAGTTTTTAAAAAGTTGCTGTTTTTGCAAAGGGGTACAAGAAAATATTTTCTTAACTTAAGAGGGTGCTACAAGCGGAAAAGTTTATTAAACTCAGATTCGGAACAGATTACTGTCTTCCTCTCCCTCTCCAATCAAGTATCAGTTTTCTTCCACCCACTCCGCAAGCCCAAACCAACTTAATATATGTACGGAAATTACACTGACCTTTGCTTATTNTTTTATATTATATACAATAAAGTTAACCACAAAAAAATATGTACGGGCTTTATAAACCATTTCAGAGGAAATGGGGTTTCTGCCAGAAAGAGGGGTATCAATATGGAAGCATGTGGAATGAGACATGAGGACAAATTAGTGTTCTAAAAGTTTAAATAAATAACTTTTTGGGTTCAAAAACGAATTAATCTATTTTACATTGATTCGTACGGAAAAGCAGTTTCGGTTCACGAATATTTCGGATGGCGAACGGCCTTCAGGAACGAACCAAATCGTGAACCGAGGTTTCACAGTATTAAAAAGTCATCAAGAGGGGTGGAAATGGCAGAGGGGATGAGGTTTCGACAGGCTGAATGCTTGACAGGTATGATTTATTCCGAATCACCTTCAAAGAGTATAACTGAAACGGGATAATTTCAGTTATACTCCCTCAATTTATCGCAATATAATGTGATATCGTATGCTGTATGTATATTAATGACTGTATATAATTTATAGAACTGTTGATATATTGGTAATAGCGTAGTATTTTTTTAATACTTTGTATGACGTGCTGCCTTCGGGAGGTTTTTGGAGAGGTTTTCCTCCCGATTAGTGTGAATGCCAGGCAGGGCTTTTGTTTCATTTGCCCCTCAAATGACTGCCACCAGGCTAGGTGCCTATTTGTAGTCATAGAATGTAAATGTAATTAAAAATAGTTAAAAACAGTAAGACTATTATTTGAAAACTTATGATAATATTGCCAAAAATTCAGTAAAAAGTAATGGCGAAATATACTGAAATCAATATTGGAAGGCGTGACTTCGTGGAAAGCCATAGTTGAAAGAAAAACTTTGTAAGTTCCACACAGATTTTAATTGGCAACCGGTTTCGTAAGTCTCCTTACATCATCAGGCATAAGTATAGGTATAGAATCTATGCCTGATGATGTAAGGAGACTTATGAAACCGGTTGCCAATTAAAATCTGTGTGGAACTTACAAAGTTTTTCTTTCAACGAAATATACTAATTTCAACTGATACAATAAGACGCAAACTTGAAAAAAATAATCATTTAGCGATAAAGGAAACTTACGCATCCCGTAAGGAATTCTCATGCTGGAATCACTTAGATAACGCAAAAGACGTTTCTTTAGGTACATACATAAAAGCAGCATAGAAAATGCATAAAGCAAATATACATGCAAAATATAGTGTGAAAACAAGAAGGATATAAGAAAAATAAAAAACAGTACATTTATTTTAAATACATTTCTGTATCCTTTTGAGAAATGAGCCATCCTTTCGTTCCACAAATACATTTAAGGTGTAGAAGAAACATCTTTAGGTAATAAAGGAGAAAAATTTAGGAGCTAAACTAATATGATGCACATACACATTTTTATACTTTCCAAGATAAGAGTTTTTAGATTTGGGGAAACATCATTTTAAAAATTTCGTTCGTAATACACGTAACAGCTCTCTCTCAAAATGATGGTATCATTATGATTGAACGGCTTCAAACATTCACCCCACTTTCGACTACCAAAATAGTTTCACATGCGAGTACGTCGAGGCATTTGTGAATTTTTACCAGTTTTTGTCCAAGACGCAGTTACAAGCGATTGTGTAGCCTGATATTTCAGCACAATTAACAATTCAGACAAACTGGTACCGCATGCCGTTGCAAAGTCTTTCTCTTATATTTTCACACCGATAGTTGTTAGAGTTTCGGTTATTTTTGGAAGTCCCTCTTAAAATTCCGTTTTCTGACCTCCATCTGTCTGCAAGTGCTGCTGAATCTAAATGAATTTCTCGGACATTTTCTCTTTGAAGTCAACTTTAGTGTTGGCGAAAAAGGCGGCGAGGGAAGGGGGTGAGTTGTGGAGGTGGGCGACCTCTGCCGTTTTAGGGCGCGGATTCCCAGCGAGAAAAAGTGGATTGGGCTTGAGCACTTGGAGCCACCACAACCAATCACCCGATCGCCATTTTGCACGGAGCATTCGTCACGTACTCATCATTACTTCCAGAATATATCCGCCATAAAGTGATATCATCGATATATTAATAAATATTCTGGATTTAGACCTTTTATCGTCCAACCCGTGTATGCAATTTGAAGGAATCACGGCTGATATCCATACTTCTCTTTAATTAGAAAATATAAAGACATAATTGGCAAACCTCTGGTTTCACTCCTCTTGTAGGCTACGAAAAGCAGTTCAATTCGAAAGAAGAAGAAATAGATCAACAATGCCATACAAATGTTTCGGAAATTCGTTTTCATTTTCAGAAGCCTTGATGAAGGATCTTCATAGCAATATGGAATGAAAATCCCAAGTAAAACAAGATTGTGGGATTAGCGACGGATTTTTATTTCATATTACAATTCAGCAGTTCTGTTAAACTGCTGACTTGAGAGTAGTTTCTCTTGTTTCTTCTCAGTATACGAAGAAATAGGGGAAATTCCCAATTTCCAGGAAAAGTTTAAAATTTTTGACCAAACGCAGCAATTTGCAATGCGGTCGGGAGTGATTTCAAGGGAGTCATTTCCTATATCCTTGGTTAAAGACTGCCTCTTATTAAGAACACATCGGTTTACAAATAAATGTTCGAATAAAAACTGTACGGGTGATGTGCGATGTATTAACCGAAGAACACACGTGTTGGCGAGGTTACACTGACGGTGGTAGAGTGCCGATTGCTGACCTAATTGATTGATATAAAAATACTTCATTGTATGATCCACATAGAGATTCTATACACTACATGCACCTATTACCCTATATGTATGTACCTATGTTATAGATGGCCTAAAAAAGTGCACCGAAGAAAATGAATTTGCTGTTTTAAAAACCTAAGTTTACCTACACTTAGGTTTTTAAAACAGCAAACAAATTAGGGAAAAATACACCGCAGCAGGAATACGCCCACAAGAATGGGGTTGCGAAATCTACTGATAGTTAGCTAAGTTTTAAGGAAAAGAAAGGTTAAATCAGGTGTGAAATAAGGAAGCGCTTTTGTTTTAAAACTTTTTATATTATATACAATAAAGTTAACCACAAAATAATATGCACGGGCTTTATAAACCATTTCAGAGGAAATGGGGTTTCTGCCAGAAAGAGGGGTATCAATATGGAGGCATGTGGAATGAGACATGAGGACAAATTAGTGTTCTAAAAGTTTAAATAAATAACTTTTTGGGTTCAAAAACGAATTAATCTATTTTACATTGATTCGTACGGAAAAGCAGTTTCGGTTCACGAATATTTCGGATGGCGAACGGCCTTCAGGAACGAACCAAATCGTGAACCGAGGTTTCACAGTATTAAAAAGTCATCAAGAGGGGTGGAAATGGCAGAGGGGATGAGGTTTCGACAGGCTGAATGCTTGACAGGTATGATTTATTCCGAATCACCTTCAAAGAGTATAACTGAAACGGGATAATTTCAGTTATACTCCCTCAATTTATCGCAATATAATGTGATATCGTATGCTGTATGTATATTAATGACTGTATATAATTTATAGAACTGTTGATATATTGGTAATAGCGTAGTATTTTTTTAATACTTTGTATGACGTGCTGCCTTCGGGAGGTTTTTGGAGAGGTTTTCCTCNACTAACCAACTTTTATTGCTTTGGTGGATCTTCAGAAAGTTTTCTGCAATGCTGACTGGAGCAGGATGCAATGGGTCCTAAAAGAAATAGTTATAAGTTACTGCAAAAAAAAGACTGAGCCTTACTATACACAGAGCAAACAATGATGCTCAAATACAGCGAAAGTATGGAAGAATCTCAAGGAAAGAAGGAACAGGAGTACAATGCTACAATTCACTACACAGTCTTCAATGTATACATTGAGAAGGTAATATAGGAAATGAAGAAAAAAAAGTTGGGTAGGAATAAAGAGAGAAATAGGGATGCTTGCCTAAAAGAAAGAGAAATGGAATAGAATTCTATTATTAATGGAAGAAAACATGAAGAAGTGAAAGCTCAATATAAAAATAAAAACCAAATAGACAACAGGTACTCAAAACAGAAGAAAATTTGCTCTAAGTAATAAGATGATACTGGAATACTGGGAATTTTTACAGGAAATACTATTATATTACTTGTATTACTTGTTGTACATACAACTTAGCTTGGTGGTTGGCTTGTACTACTGCTTATAACAAATAGTACAAACCTTGATATCAGGAAACTTTAAAGAAACATATACTATATGTGTTTCTCTCTTGTATGGCAATGAAACATGGAGAGAATAGATGAGAATAAAAGCAATGGAGTTGTGTAATTTCTGAATAACGATGAAAGTAAAAAAGATAGATCAAATATTGGTTGACTTCAATTAATAAAAAGGTTCCTTGTACACAAACAGAAAGAGAAAATTATGGCAAACATTGGTTAAAAGATGAGGGAAATTGTTTGGGCATATTTGAAGCATAACAGTTGGTAAATAGCAGTTTATGGTGAAATGAAGGTATTATAGATGATGAATAGGTTGAAATGTGTAAGGCAAGTAATTGATAGTGTTCAGGCAGAAAATTACAAGAAAATGTGATCAGCTTGGAGAACTTTGATAAAAAAATCTTTAGATTGTCAATGGTTGATGATGATGTTCTAAACGACATCTTCTGCATAAAAAATGGTTTCTTTGGACAGTTGGTTTGTTTCAACTTCATATCAAGTTTTGACATATCAAAATAGTCATTGCAAAAGTCAGTTCATCAGTTGAATTTCTAAGACCTTAGACAGGGAACCAATTTTAGTGCCTTAACTACATTATTATAGTTATGCGAGAATAGGGTTTTTCATTTGCTCAAGAAATTGAGAGGTCTGATTTTATTTTAGGGGAATATTTTGTAGAAAAATAAAATATTCATGTCAAAATGGAGGGATTCAAAATTCAGGAATAATTCTGGTTATTTCTGGCTATAATATGGCTCGAATTTTTCCTCTGCGATCTTATCTTTAAAAAGCTTTTATATTTTGGTAATCGAAGTCCGAGTGAAAAATAATGTTTTTTGAGTATTGTGAAATTAAACGATTAAATATGCAAAGATATAAAAACAAAAACATTGATTGAAGCCTAAGAAAGGAATCAGTAAAATGGTTGAGTACAGACATTGGATTGACTATAGGAAGCGAATCCGTCACCAATGTTGACTTGTTAGTGTATTCAACTTAGCTAATAAAACACTTATACATACATAAGTTTTCCACCATTTGCTAAAACACTTATACATACATAATTTTTCCACCTTGATAATCCCTATTTAGTGTCATTTATCTCGTTTATTTGTAACTTACACTAACCTTTACGTCGTTTAACATCTTTTGTCTTTGTCTTCCCCTCTGTCTTACCCCTTGAATTCTACACTAAATTATACAAAATGCTTGTATCCTAGTTAATTTCTTCGTGACTTTATAATTCATGATCGCATCCAAACCTTGAGAAGAATTCGAGCTTTGCAGAGCCTACCTGTAGTTAATGACAATTATTCATTAATAATTTTCCCATCATAATTTATAAGTATACATTAGATCAAACGATGATCTATAATAATTTTAAATTTTGATGCATATAATCTCTATATATGAGAGCATCTGTTTCAATTATCATCATCGAAGTCTTTATCCTTTCTGCTCCTTAAATGTTAAGATTGAATGACGAATTTTTTTCAGCTAACTTCGGTTGCAATCATTGGAACACAAAATCTGAAAATTTATACATTCAGTATACAACGAAATTAATACAGCATCGCCTGAAATTGAAAATGAAGTTCTACTCAAATAAGGGGTGCTATTGCGGCTTCAGATTCACCATGAGAACAGAGCCAAGTACAAACGATTACATACGGAAGGATGGCCTCTTGCAATTATGCCGTACAAACAACGCTGGGGATTCGGGTATGCATGTTAAAATAAATCAGATTTTATTTTCATTAGATTTTTGCTAAAGGTATTCCTGTTCTTTGTATCGTATTTAATTGTATTCAATGCAGTGTTTACTTCATAGCTCTAAACCCCCCACTGACAAATCCTGGCTACGCCCCTGTACTAAAACTATTTGATTAGTAAAGGCTAGGTGCAAAACTAAAAATTTCTAAGTCTTCTAAAATGCTAATTATTTGGAATTAGCTTTTAATGAGGATACGTAAAATCGAATCAGTTTCTTATGCTAATGAAATACAATCACGAAATTTGATTAAAATCTGCATCCACTACAAGCTTATTCAAAACAATAGTCATATTTTGGACACATAACTTGAGGGTGCTGAGCAGCATAACCGATGAGAATCATAACTAGGGAATTCCCTTTATTAGAACTTTTTTAACCATTGGCTCACTATATACAGCAAAATAGTACAACAGAACCATCAAAAATAGGTTGATTCAGCCCAACACGTGTTTCTCTCTCGAAGAGAGCGCCATCACGGGTACGGATTGAAACTATTAACTCTACTTTTACTAACTATTGATTCACTAATCACCAAAAAGGATTTTATATCCCTTTCCATCGCCCGGAGATAAGAAGGCAAGATTAAGGCATATTGCAATATTAACTCAAAACGAGACATTGGAAAGAGCGTGCGTCTGGGAGAAAGTGGAGACGTGACGTCAATGCCCCTAACACTCCCCCAACCTCGACCAGCAACACTAGTTTGTGCACCAGGTTGCATATGGAATAATTCTCAAGGCGTTTAGCGAATAAAGAATTTACGTAATCTGACGGGGAACGGAAAATTGCATTCTCCATGCAATTGAATTCTTGAAATAGCAAATTTTTCGAATTGACCAATTGTACAGAA
>KZ309973.1:0-19254 GCA_000376725.2 Ladona fulva
TTTTTGTTAACACAATAATATCATAGTTGGATAAGCTAGCAAACATTTTGAGATGTTTATGTTTACATCTAAGACCTCTTAAATTTGGCAGTAAATGCTAAGAATGATGAATCCCAAATCTTGCTTTTGATAAATGCAATTTCATAGTTAGAAGTTTTAAGTACTCTGTTAGCCGTCTTTCAGCAAGCAGTACTCATGCTCAGAATGTAAATCCTTAGCAGTTCATTGCTATGCAGAATACTTGAAAATTCTTTTGTTTCTGATAACAATATTTATTAGAATCACATAAATTCTGTTAAAGGTGACAATTCAATACTACAATATATGTATCTAGATGGGGTAACTGGTGAAGATGGTCTTCTGTCTATGGGAAATTAAATAATATAGACACTGATGTTATTTATAATACTTTGTCAAATTTCAACTGTCAACATTAAGTAGGTAATTTCTGAAATAGTAAATAATGAAGGCCCTGGACCTGATAATGTTCCTCCCATATTAATCAAATCATGTGTTGAGGGCATTATTCTACCTTTGTTTATCTTGTTTAATAAGTCTCTTTCTTCTGGAATATTCTCTCATAGATGGAAGATGAGTTATGCAGTGCCAATTTTAAAAAAGGATGAAAAATCCAACAAAAAATTGCAGACCAATTGTTATACAGTCCATATTAGCCAAGTTATTTCAGAAACTTGTTCTGAAATCAATATTACCACAACTAAATAGTATTATTTTTCCCCAACAGCATGGTTTTTGGCGAGGAAAATCTACCACCACCAAACTAATGGTTTATACATAACAGATTTATACCTCATTCAAAAATAATAATCAGCTTGACTTTGAAAAAGCTTTTGATAAGGTCAATCATTCATTATTAGTCAAGAAACTACATATACTAGGAATCAGTGGAAAATTACTTAATTGTATGTCAAGTTACTTAACTAGTACGGAACAAGCGGTTTGAGTAAAAAATTTGGTAAATATTTGATAGTAAAATTTTCTCTCCCTTTTCACTCCACATTAGGGGTCCCACAAGGGTCTCACCTTGGCTCACTATCTAATATAATATCTAAAAGATACTAAGGTTCGTTGCTGCTGCTGTAGAGCATTGTCATTGTGAGCTTTATGCAACTTTGTCTAAGTTTAACAAGCACTCTTCTCTTCAAGAAAGTAAATCATTAATTATGGCAAAAATGTCCAGCTTTGTCATACTCTTGTTGTAAGGACAGTAGCCAATACTGATGAACGATAGATGCAAATGACTGAAGCACCACAAGAACAAGTGTCATTGTTGTATTGTTGAGGTGTATGACATTTTTGGTAAATATTGCGAAGGGGTCCACCAGCGAAAAAACTCATAGCTCGTACACCAATGATAGCACGTTTCTGATTCATACACCGTTATTTAGAGCAAGAAATACGCATTTAAGAAATGAAATTTCATAACCCTGAAAGCAATACTTTTTGAGATATTTGCTTACGAAAATGACTGTTTTCACGACATTTTCGACGTTTTTTCGCTTTTTTGGAGCTTCTCCGAACTACCGATAGGGCGATACTATCTAACTTCACATCTAAAATATACCATATTTCCACATTCTGACAATCTTACGGGCGCGCGGAGTGAAACTGGTGCTAGGGTGGAACGGTACTCAGGCCGTATATTGCCCTTTTAAGTACCTTCGGGGGCGGATTTTCGGTCACATCGGAGTTGGTAAACACAGGTTTCTCGGAAAAAAATAGCGAAAATCGGCGTTTTAAGTGAGTGAAAAAATAAAGGCTGGTGGACCTCTTCGCAATATTTACCATCAAAACAACTACAATATTCCACCATCTATTTATTTATCATGAAATAATTATATCAAGTAATTCAAGGCGAACCTACAAATTTCATATGCATGAAACTTGTAGGTTTTCCTCTGCGGAGTTGAATCGGTTTAGTCCGATTAGAAACTGCTTTGGTCGTTTTCCTCGGCGCAATATTAAAGAAGCTAACTTTGCAACTTTCTAAATGGGATAGTAATGTGTGTTTAAATAGCACCACTCACAAGCCACTGCCAGTTCCAGGGAAGGATGTGAGAAAAATCGCAAGTTCCGTAACTGTGCAACCTTAAAGAGGTAGGATATCTTTTTGGTATAAAGTACACGACAAAAAAGTTGCATAATTACTACTAACTTATTTCTTGGCTCCCTTCCAAAACCATCAAGCATTTCCACTATATGTCCAGCCAGACTTCCTCTTTTGCAATTTGGTTTGGTCTGGTGATTTATCCCAAAATAGCTCGATTTATGAATATGCTACATTGTAACTTTTATATATGCAAATTGTCAAAGCAATATGTCGATATAACGAATCTCGCATCTATACAAATTAAATGTTGTCTACTTGAAAGTACCCTTTGCATTTTCTTAAAGGTGTGATATATGATTACTGAAAGTAATAATAGTAGCGGGCTACTAATACCAGTATTGTAAAAAGAGTTTCCTCTCTACAGCTAAGCTCATATTGAAGAAAATTGGCCCCCACAGGGAATTGGACACTGGACCAATTTACTGAGGTGAAAGAGCTACCCACTTGGCAATCCAGGAGCCCTACTTGTAACAATATTTTCATTAAGTATTAGATATTAGTTTTTAGATTAATTACAATTACTAAAAAAGAACAGCAAATTAGACATCAAATTCAAACTGAATAGAATATTGGAAAAGCCATCAATCCATGCTAGCGGACATGAATAATTATCCCAAAAACATTACTGGCCATAAGTAAGGGATAGCATAGCATAAGTATAGTACCTTTAAATAAAGCATATTTCATTGTACAACAAGATGAAAGTCATTGAGTAATTACATAATGGGAATGTCATCAAAACAATTACTTCAAGGGTTCACCATTTGCTTACAAAGTAAACTTTCTTCTAACATTTTCTGTGACTTTGAAGGGAATTAACATTCTGCATGACATTTACATTAACCTGATAGGGAAACTCCTTATAAAGACAACTTAAATCTCTATGTACAGCTGTTAGAGATATGATACAAAAAATTTACATTTGACCATAATTGCCTTTGCACAGTTTCTTTAACTGTAGCGATGAATCATGATAAATTTAACATTACAATGTACCAACTAGAAATTTTTATGCATTATTGCTGTGGAAGTATACTTACAAAGGATAACAAAATTCTGACACTTATGAAATTAGTGAAATCATAAAATGAATCACAGTTTATAACTTTACAAGAATGATAAAATAAGCCAGAAGCATAGTAAACAATTAAAGCCACACTTCTATTACTTTTTACATAGTTACTTGCATACAATATAGAAAATAAATAAATTAATGTAAAGCTCACATCATACAGCATTCAAAGATCTCATTTAATTTATAATGTAAAACCTCTTCCCATGTATACAAATATATAATGAGTGAGCTTCAGCTGAAAATAAATCACATTAATGAAGGGTGAATGAATGATGCAAAAAAAATTTCATTGAAGCTTCTGGAAAGAAAAAAAAATCATGGAAAAATAAATTACAGAGCTCCATCACACAGCCTGAATCCACGTTAAATGTATGTTACAATATCTTTACATCCCAGCAAAATATAGTACGACAATTTAGTGAAGTTAAAAAAAGAAGACACAAAAGTCCTTCAGCTGTTGTGTAGAATTTTGATCCTAGCTATCTTCAGAACACAGTCACAAGCCTTCACACATTGAACCCATCACTATGCTTCTTTACAGAGTTCAAGGGGTGGCTCCCTTATTGTGCTCTTCTTCAGAATTTTTTCATTCCAGGTGCAGTCTCCTCACATGTTAGGCAATCAGATTTTTCTTCTAGTGTGCTGTAGATAAAGAAATGGAGATAAATAATTTACTCAGTCTTACTGAGAGATAAAATGAATCCTTGGACAAAGGAATTTAAAAGCATCATAACATATTTTAAGAGAAAATCCTTTCATGGCAGTCATAGATTGAAAAGAAGGAAACATACCACTCTCTCAGCCATCTCCTCAACGTCAGCTTCTGTCCTGAGTACATTGATAGCCATTGTGATCAGATAGTTGTTTGATGACTTCAGATTTCACAACTGCCTTGGAGAGCACTAATCTGGACTCTGGCATGAACAAAAACAGACATGTAGAATGTTAGCATTTCATAACTGTCATTAGCTTTTTGCAAATTCAAACAGCATATACACAAACTTATTATGGGATATCAGATCATTCAAGTTTCAATCATCAATTCAAAATTATTGACATAGATAAAAAGTATATATAAGAATTATATAAGNAAACAATCCAAATTTTAACAAAAAATGGCGAACATGGACTACTTTAAACAGTGAGAACTTTTTATGAAACATGCTAGATATCTTTCGTTTCATATATTGAAATGGATTTCATGCACCTTTAGAAGTAGTGTAGTAGTTCCACGTATAATTTACAACGTTGTTTAAATTTGCAATAAATATTTTAATACAATATTCGCCCGCTTTGTGCAAAATTTATAGGATTTGATCAGCATAACGTGCAGTCTGTGTGCGTGTGAAGAACAACTATTTTAATGTGAGACGGCAATAAAATCACAATGTAAATTTTAATTACCCTTTATCAATTGAGAAATTAAGATATTTTAGGCAAANTTGATCAGCATAACGTGCAGTCTGTGTGCGTGTGAAGAACAACTATTTTAATGTGAGACGGCAATAAAATCACAATGTAAATTTTAATTACCCTTTATCAATTGAGAAAATAAGATATTATAGGCAAATTGTTTCCATCACTTTTTGTTGTGTTTATGTTACCTTTCCCCCCTTTCAAGTTTAGTAGGCCAGAGATATCAGATACCAGGTTGTAATGGCATCATGACCAACACCAAGGGAAATAACCTCGCTTTGGCGGGAGTTCGTTAAATAGGTGACTACTATGAAAGAATTTTGCAGTATCTGCTATAAGGTATCCGATCACGTGTTGTAACATTCTAGAGTGATAATTCATCCTTGGTTCTATCAAGATCTAAGAAATTATTCCGGAAATAACAATCATTTTAATGTCTCGGAGGAAAAGCATGGATTGTACAAATAATCACTCAACTAACCTAGGATGGGTCTCTGCAAAGTCCACATCTGCAATGTCCCTCCTGTCATGTCCAGCACTATCACAAGCGAGAAACCCACAGGTTCCTAAACAACCGAAACAGGAGTGAATTTACTCTGGAGAGTCTGGAAAACAAGATTTAATAATTTTACCAGTGATATATACACAAGAGTTTGGTCACGCTTGAGAGCGAGCGGTTGCGAGAAATACAAACAGTAATTTCCGTTACCCGTATCGTTTACAATATCTATTAAAATCCCATAAATATGACATGATTTTTTAAATCAATTAAACTACTATCAATCAGTATGAAAAACAACAATGGAATAAAAATAATTCAATACATGAACGATTCTACACCTATTCTATCAATTCAAATTCACACACTCTGCCATACGCCACTGGCGACTCGCGGTTTATAAATGTAATTCTATTTGCAATCAGAGCTTAGAGACACAATATTTTCCGAAACTGTTTTCACTCCGTCTTAGAAAATTTACCAAATATCGTTTTCGCCCCTTCCGCAACATCGAAACCGTTCGAATCTTTTTTTTATTCGCGTCGACTATTTCGAAGGATAACTTTCCGAAAGTATGTTTATTTCGTACAAAATACAAGAACTTTTCTAATTTGGGCTAACATTCAAATGAAACATACTATCAGTTAGTAACGAGTTGCAGTTGAATACGATTACTGAAACCAGACCCCAAATCATTCAAGTAGAAGTTGCTTTGTTGCTAACAAGTACAGAACGGAGTGAAAAACTGTTTTCGAGATAGTTTCAAACCATTTCGAAAATATCGGTTCGCGAACGTTTCACTGGCAAGAATAACGGTTTTTCGGTTTACCTTTAATACCTGGGTTTCGAACATAAATCACAGTAAAAGATCGATCTATACTTAAATGTTTAATGAAAAAAGAACAATATGACATCAAGGTTAGCTGTCAGGAAACTTATTTGGAATATCGCTCTNCCACACTCATTACAGTGGATCCTGTATATTCCCGGTTTAAGTGAAGGGTCTATTTTGTCCTTCCCATTGCATAATAGAGATTTTAAATTTTTGTTATTTGAGAAGGCTATGCAGAAATCTGACTTCGGGAAGGCATTGCAAATTCTATAGGTGGCATTTCCTATGAAATTAAATTTGATAAATGGAGGTCTCTGAATGTTGATGGGAGATGGAGAAAAGAGATGACTTAGAGCCTTAAGGACTTAAGGCAGCGAGCTTGTGTGAGTGATGGTGGTTGGATGAAGCAGGAATAGTGTGATCGGTGAAGAATGGTTTCCGATAAATAGATGCCTAGAAGCCTGAAGATGAACTGAAAGTTCGAAACCATTGGTTGCTAACCAAAATATATTTGTGGAAAGTACAAGTTGTTGTTATTATTTTATTTAACTGTAAAGCTGACATACTAATTTCATAGACATCTTATACTGGTGCTTTATTTGATGTCCCTATTTCATTTCATATACTGATAGTATTATTTTTTTAAATGCCTTCACCAAGGGTGAACGTGTGACACTCTAGGCTCTCCTGGATACCATGTCTCAAATAACTCCAAGCATTATGATCCCATTTCTTTTCCTATAAAATATCTCAAAGTCAAAAATTATTTATGGTTTCCATGGAATCGCTTTGCACAATATAGAATACTGGACTAATGACCGCCGTGTGTATGGCTATAGACATGGAAGTGTATAGAAGGAGTGCATGGAAGATAGACATGTGATAACTGAGGAGAAGAGGCAGGGCTGCTAGATAACGTGGGAATTCTTGCATTCACCTTATCTGCGATGGCCCACCCCTCCTACTGTATTTTCAATACCTCATGCTTCTCCTTAGTTTTAAAGTGCCTTTATGTGCTTTGGGGAGTCATCATTCTGGCCATGGAACTGTAATCCAAGCGTAGAAATTAAATAATTGCGATGATTTTTTTTTCAGCAATTGACTGGGTTATTCCCTTCATTACTAACTGTCTTAAAGATACACAAGAAACATTTTCAAAACAACTTCTGATAATATAATTCGATAAAATTACTAAATAAGGCAAAGACATCTCCATGAAGAGATGATATTACTCTTGATGAACATATTCTGTAATATCCCGTGATTTTTTTCTTGAAATTGAATTTTTGATTCTTGAAAACGCAGTCCAGAAAAGTTCCTCTTCATCCCACAAATGTTCAAATCTTCTGTACGGAAATGAATTTTGCAGTACTTGTCAAGTAAATAAGTATCATTCTTACAGAAGTTATTTTTCTTCTCTTGAAATAACTCTTGTTGTAGTAGATTTTTCTTAAATTCAGATTTGCTGGTGCATTTACTAAACATAATTGATTTTATTTCCGTATGCCCGATTAAGTTACTGTTGCTGTTAGATCCGATAATCTAGGCCTCGCCTTCCCCCATTCCCAATGGGCTGAACCCTCCCTCTGACACTGTTGTCAAAGTGCTCTGTAAACTCCTCAGCACAGTTAATACCTAGATCTCCCACTTTGTCATGTCACAAAGTGTTGCGTTAATTTTGGCTAGAAGTGTACTTTGGCAACAACATGAAAAGGACATTGTTAATGTTTTAAATGATACTCAATTAAAGAGTACATTAAAACATTTCTTTTAACGTTGGTGGAGAGATATAGTAAATTATTCTCAGAAAAATTTAACTGTGATTTTGTTTGGAAAACGTGTTTTCAAAGTATCCATTGTGTGTATATTTTAAAAAAATGGTCACTGTCGGGGAAAGATTTTGTCGAAATTAACATTACTTTTGATGAACCCCAATAAGTGGCTGTAGAGCCAGATATTTAAGCTTACAACTTTTTATGCTTTTATTTCTTTAATATCAGAAGCCAGTAAATGTTTAATCATTCCTCTGTATGAAAATGCAAATCTTGCAAATTTCAATGACCTGACAAATGTAGACAATTTATCTCCATGCAAGATCCCATTAATTAGATTCTTCATCAAATTAATATGACCAACAGAAGGAATAATTATGTTTTAAACCTTGGCATCATATTTATAAATCAGTGAATTAATTCTATGAGTTTTATGACTTATCTCTAATAAATATTTACAATTATTGGGATATTGTGCAAAAATGGCATTTAATGAAGGAAATATGAATTGGATTGAGAAGAGAAAATGAATCAAAACGAAGAATTGCAAACATTGATGAACTCAGATGAATATCCTTATCATTAGTATAAAATATTTTCAAGGACATGACTGCTTTTGACATTCTACTGATCTTCTATTGCACTAACTTCGTTCAGTTATATTAAGCTTCCCACTGTGGAATTTTGTCATTATCATGAGAGAAACAATGGAGGCTTTTGCTTTGGAATGAGGATAAAAGGCTTACAAACATATCCTTCTCCATCCTGCTCCTCACAATTTAAAATCCAAGAATACCACTGTGAATAAGTTCAATTTATTTAATTTCTTGGCCTATAAATAATTCAGAACTTCCATCAACTCCAAAATCAGTGAGATTATTTAAAGCATGGATAACAGTTATAACAAAAGTGTGAAATTTTCAATGGAAATATAACATGTCAGTAACATAAGTTAAATCACTCTCAGAAGCATTCTTTATTCATTCAAAAAGAGCAAGAAAGCATTCTCAAAGTAAAGGTATTCTGGCTTTTAACATTCATTGATTGATATTTCTTGTGAGTGATAATTCTAATATTGAAAAATACGCTCTCAAAAGATTATCTAGTTAAATTGATAAATGGAAAAGAGACATATGTGTTGATTACTGAATGTTAAAATTTTTATGCTGTTTTCTAATCATATTTTAAAGTTTACAGTTACTGCTGCCTACAAAGCTATCAGTTGACTTTTTACTGATTTAATGTGATCTAAGTAATGGATCTGTAAAGAGTCATAAGTGTTAAATACTGAAGGTTAAGAATATTGTGCAGTATTCATATCATATTGTAAATTTTAGAGTCATAGATGTCTAAGAAGCTAGTGGTAGGTTTTTTTTTACATATTTAAGCGAGTGCATACACGTAGATGCAAAGGGTGGGGCTTAGGTGTGTGCACGATGTGTACTGCTCGGAACTTAAACATAAAATTGTGAATAAACAATTGATGTGATTAATTAGGTATGCTTTCAACAACAATTTTGTTTTTTGCAATTTAATGAGGTAGATATCTTTAAAAAGTATTTCAAATGCTTTTTAAGATTTTGATGTCTTTCTTCACAGCTTTAAACATTTTCATATTTTGCAAATAAGTGAAACTTCTGATACCCATTGCAGAGCGGATGGTGACCCATCATATCTTTACTAATTTCTTAATGTTTAATGTATGGACCCAAAATGGGATGGAAGTAAAACTTTATATGAATACTTTTGAAAACTTTTCAACTTGCAGACTCCCTTGGAAAACCATTTTTAGTAGTTACAGCTAAGTGAATTTTTTTAATTATAAATTTATCCTAAAATTATAAACAATCCAAAATTTTAACAAAAAATGGCGAACATGGACTACTTTGAATGGTGAGAACTTTTTATGAAACATGCTAGATATCTTTCGTTTCATATATTGAAATGGATTTCATGCACCTTTAGAAGTAGTGTAGTAGTTCCACGTATAATTTACAACGTTGTTTAAATTTGCAATAAATATTTTAATACAATATTCGCCCGCTTTGTGCAAAATTTATTGGAATTGATCAGCATAACGTGCAGTCTGTGTGCGTGTGAAGAACAACTATTTTAATGTGAGACGGCAATAAAATCACAATGTAAATTTTAATTACCCTTTATCAATTGAGAAAATAAGATATTATAGGCAAATTGTTTCCATCACTTTTTGTTGTGTTTATGTTACCTTTCCCCCCTTTCAAGTTTAGTAGGCCAGAGATATCAGATACCAGGTTGTAATGGCATCATGACCAACACCAAGGGAAATAACCTCGCTTTGGCGGGAGTTCGTTAAATAGGTGACTACTATGAAAGAATTTTGCAGTATCTGCTATAAGGTATCCGATCACGTGTTGTAACATTCTAGAGTGATAATTCATCCTTGGTTCTATCAAGATCTAAGAAATTATTCCGGAAATAACAATCATTTTAATGTCTCGGAGGAAAAGCATGGATTGTACAAATAATCACTCAACTAACCTAGGATGGGTCTCTGCAAAGTCCACATCTGCAATGTCCCTCCTGTCATGTCCAGCACTATCACAAGCGAGAAACCCACAGGTTCCTAAACAACCGAAACAGGAGTGAATTTACTCTGGAGAGTCTGGAAAACAAGATTTAATAATTTTACCAGTGATATATACACAAGAGTTTGGTCACGCTTGAGAGCGAGCGGTTGCGAGAAATACAAACAGTAATTTCCGTTACCCGTATCGTTTACAATATCTATTAAAATCCCATAAATATGACATGATTTTTTAAATCAATTAAACTACTATCAATCAGTATGAAAAACAACAATGGAATAAAAATAATTCAATACATGAACGATTCTACACCTATTCTATCAATTCAAATTCACACACTCTGCCATACGCCACTGGCGACTCGCGGTTTATAAATGTAATTCTATTTGCAATCAGAGCTTAGAGACACAATATTTTCCGAAACTGTTTTCACTCCGTCTTAGAAAATTTACCAAATATCGTTTTCGCCCCTTCCGCAACATCGAAACCGTTCGAATCTTTTTTTTATTCGCGTCGACTATTTCGAAGGATAACTTTCCGAAAGTATGTTTATTTCGTACAAAATACAAGAACTTTTCTAATTTGGGCTAACATTCAAATGAAACATACTATCAGTTAGTAACGAGTTGCAGTTGAATACGATTACTGAAACCAGACCCCAAATCATTCAAGTAGAAGTTGCTTTGTTGCTAACAAGTACAGAACGGAGTGAAAAACTGTTTTCGAGATAGTTTCAAACCATTTCGAAAATATCGGTTCGCGAACGTTTCACTGGCAAGAATAACGGTTTTTCGGTTTACCTTTAATACCTGGGTTTCGAACATAAATCACAGTAAAAGATCGATCTATACTTAAATGTTTAATGAAAAAAGAACAATATGACATCAAGGTTAGCTGTCAGGAAACTTATTTGGAATATTGCTCTTTTACTGACAGTATCTTCACCCGCCATCGAAAATATCGTCTAAAATATCTTTTGGATTAATCCAAGTTAACATTTTTACCAACAAGGTATGTAATCACTGAAGTTTAACACTTCTTAGCATATCATTCGTCAACTCAAGCAAGAGAAATGCAGTATTAATAATACTTCGCGAAAGAACAACAAAACTGAGTAACTGACATAATAATGGTTTAGTGATGATGATATTAGAATGTAATATCTACTTACCAAGGGAATGAGATCCTCCTTGTGGAAAACAGATAATTTGACGGCAGAGCAGTTTCTTTTTTTTCTAAATTAGCGATAATTCAACTGGCAAGTGATGAAAATATATGGCGATTGCGTTAACCTTAAAACTCTGTCCGACTTTACCGGATTTCTAATCCGTAGCAATTTAAAAATTCAAACGTTAACGGTTTTTCGGAGGAAATAAACTAGCACGTCCGCTCCCGATGAATCTTTTAACCAATCTGAGTGCGCACACCGATTGTTAACAAAACCAAACGGTATGCGCACTGGGAATGCGCAGTGGTGCCCGTTGTTTAGTTTTCCCTCCACCCCCTTTCGTAATTATTAACGTATTTATAAAACGATTTTATATTTACATTTAATTTACCAGAAAAATTTAAATTTGAGACATATTTAAAAGTAATAATGATTAAGATGGCATTGATTCCTCTCCGTGTATAATTCGTGATATTGTAGACGTTAGCTAAGACTCATATTTCAACAACAGCTTGCGAAATATAAAAATGTAATAATTATATATTTAGAATACAATAAAAGGTGCAAGAAAAATTATTTTATGTGTCATATTGAAGTAAATTTCTAATATTAGTGACCCTTAAGCATAAGAAGTTGCCTTTCGATTTGCGCATTTAAATGTAACGTTCTAATGTTGGCAACATTTTCAAAGATTTAAATATGATTTATTAATAACCAAAATATCGAAAAGAAAACGTACATGCAGAACAATGCCTTCGTGAAAAAACCTTCCGCAGCATTTAATAAGAAGTGGCCAAAATGAATTGAACATCATTTTGTATTACATCAGTAGTGTACTATCTATATACTTACACTATCAGTATATGTATACTTACACTATCAGTATATGTATACTTACACTATCAGTATATGTATACTTACACTATCAGTAGTGTAAATTCTATCCTAGCTATCAGCAAGACTGAGAAATAATTGAAAGGAAGATTTCCAAAGAAAAACTCGCTGATCTATCATGGCATCATAAAAGCTTTAATTAATGGAAATACTATGAGAAGTAACCTTACTAGATTATAATGCAAATGGTATGTTGGAAAATTATGTTCCTCAATTCATATCTCGATCAATGGAATATTTGTTTTGTGAAAAACTAAAGTATAATTTGCCTATCAAGTTTGACTTATTCCTGTCCATGGCCGTCAGTAATGCCTTACTACTGAGAAATGATTGATGCATGATATTGCCCCTTTTTATTCAATGAAAAGTGTTAATTATAGGGTTATTGTTCTGCAATTACAATTACGTTTTACACTTAAGGCGTTTCTCCGTTTAGAAAGTGCCTCACTTCACTTCTTGCCTAGTTAGCCTCAATCACCGTCTAAATCTTTGGTAGCTAATGGTGACATTGATGATCATGCCAACCTTCGGACTTTACAGACAGACCTAAGTAATGAAAGAAAAACGTAATAAATAACGCATATTCAAGTAAGATGAAATGTAAGTTAAGCTGTGGACTAGGAGAATTCAGAGATCAATATTCTTTTTCCTCTACTGTTAAACACCGCTTGTAATACGCCTTTAATCAATCATTTCCTAATCAAAATTTCAAAGATTAATTTAGACTTGCAAAGAACTTCAATGCTTCGCCAGGGTATTCCTTTCAGCCTACTGTAACTGTAAACATTAAAAATTCAGCTATTAGGACGTGTGAAGTGTAGTCTTTTCACTCAGTTTAAACTTAAGTGTAAATAAAATCAAACTACGCGATTATTTTCCTTTTAATAGATTAAGTAAATTCAGGAATATATCTTTCAATTACAGGAATCCTACTTACCTTCATATTACAATTGCGAGATCATTCTACCGTTGGAGGAATCCCTGGTAGCTTAGGATCTCTTGAGTTTAGTATGTGAAATTTCGTAGACAGACAATAAGTATCTACATAATGCCTTTAATGATAGTCAAGGACTCAGAAAGATATTGAAATGAAAATCCATGGCACTCACTAATGAAATTTTCACCAGACACAAACAATTCCATACTTATTTCAAAGAAAAACGCTAACCAACTTTTTATGCTTCTGAAATAAGCCCTTTAAACTTAAACTTCACACCTCAAGGCGTATGATACGATATTCACGAGACTAATTCTTCACTTTACCGCGAATTTCCAATGCAAAGTATTCTGGTATACAAATTTCTGAATAACGAAACTTGTTTTCCTCAACACGTGACTTCCGTAGTTCTGTTTTCCGCCCGTAATGGCCGTTTCATTGGCATGTGGTCAACTCATAAACGTTCAATTTATGTTTCTTATGAATGTGAAAAGCTACAAGTGGAAAAGAATTTTTCAGCATTACATTCAGTGCTGTTTTACATTCAGTGATATCTTAAAAAAGTGTGTCGCTGAGGAAAAAAAAGGAAATTACTCTCCCTCCGTCATGTTCTACACCTACGAGAGTAGCAAAGGAGTCAGAGAAGTGCTTCAAGAGGTACATTTAACAGGAATACGCTTGTGTGACAATTTACGTATGTATTATAAAAATGTAAGGGGAAGTAGATAGAATAAGTGTATTTGTACGTGATATCCTTAGTCTACTCAACGAATAAAAATGGGGAACCCACGTTGGCCTGAAGAGTGGTTTCATTCCAATGGTACTTGAAAAATAAGTTTAAAAACATGTGTTTCGTGTAAACAGCCTTGTGTAGCATTGGGCATGTTAGAAAGACATTTAATTGCAGGGCGAATGAGTTAACATATAAATGATTTGTGACTCTTCTGTGTCCATCATTCTTGATCAATTAGGCTTTATCTCATTGCATTATTACTGTTTCATTCACCTTCCGTAATATAAGTTAAAAGGGCAGAGAATGTTTTCTTCGAGTAGGGCATTTTGCTATTGCATCATTATCATGATTATAATATATAACGGTAGATATATTTGCCGTAACATTCTAGGATAAGCAGAATTAAGAATAGCGCTATCTTCCATTCTAACATATCCTTACGTATTAAGCCGAAAAGATGTCCGTAGAAGATATTTCTTATTCCTGATAACGAACTAACATTCCCTGCTGAGAGGCCTTACATTAAAATTGAGCATATAAACATTGCCGACTCTACGTTTCAAATCTGTAACCAAATTTAGATTTTTAGAACAAATGTTTCTAAGGTCTTGGTATAAAATAAATCTTCCATTATAAAGTCTTAATTTACAATTTGACATAATTGATTAACGTTTAACATTAAATATGTAAGACATGTTATCAATTTAGATATGTTACATACAATCTTCGATATTTTGGTTATTAATAAATCATATTTAAATCTTTGAAAATGTTGCCAACATTAGAACGTTACATTTAAATGCGCAAATCGAAAGGCAACTTCTTATGCTTAAGGGTCACTAATATTAGAAATTTACTTCAATATGACACCTTTTATTGTATTCTAAATATATAATTATTACATTTTTATATTTCGCAAGCTGTTGTTGAAATATGAGTCTTAGCTAACGTCTACAATATCACGAATTATACACGGAGAGGAATCAATGCCATCTTAATCATTATTACTTTTAAATATGTCTCAAATTTAAATTTTTCTGGTAAATTAAATGTAAATATAAAATCGTTTTATAAATACGTTAATAATTACGAAAGGGGGTGGAGGGAAAACTAAACAACGGGCACCACTGCGCATTCCCAGTGCGCATACCGTTTGGTTTTGTTAACAATCGGTGTGCGCACTCAGATTGGTTAAAAGATTCATCGGGAGCGGACGTGCGAGTACATTTCCTCCGAAAAACCGTTAACGTTTGAATTTTTAAATTGCTACGGATTAGAAATCCGGTAAAGTCGGACAGAGTTTTAAGGTTAACGCAATCGCCATATATTTTCATCACTTGCCAGTTGAATTATCGCTAATTTAGAAAAAAAAGAAACTGCTCTGCCGTCAAATTATCTGTTTTCCACAAGGAGGATCTCATTCCCTTGGTAAGTAGATATTACATTCTAATATCATCATCACTAAACCATTATTATGTCAGTTACTCAGTTTTGTTGTTCTTTCGCGAAGTATTATTAATACTGCATTTCTCTTGCTTGAGTTGACGAATGATATGCTAAGAAGTGTTAAACTTCAGTGATTACATACCTTGTTGGTAAAAATGTTAACTTGGATTAATCCAAAAGATATTTTAGACGATATTTTCGATGGCGGGTGAAGATACTGTCAGTAAAAGAGCAATATTCCAAATAAGTTTCCTGACAGCTAACCTTGATGTCATATTGTTCTTTTTTCATTAAACATTTAAGTATAGATCGATCTTTTACTGTGATTTATGTTCGAAACCCAGGTATTAAAGGTAAACCGAAAAACCGTTATTCTTGCCAGTGAAACGTTCGCGAACCGATATTTTCGAAATGGTTTGAAACTATCTCGAAAACAGTTTTTCACTCCGTTCTGTACTTGTTAGCAACAAAGCAACTTCTACTTGAATGATTTGGGGTCTGGTTTCAGTAATCGTATTCAACTGCAACTCGTTACTAACTGATAGTATGTTTCATTTGAATGTTAGCCCAAATTAGAAAAGTTCTTGTATTTTGTACGAAATAAACATACTTTCAGAAAGTTATCCTTCGAAATAGTCGACGCGAATAAAAAAAAGATTCGAACGGTTTCGATGTTGCGGAAGGGGCGAAAACGATATTTGGTAAATTTTCTAAGACGGAGTGAAAACAGTTTCGGAAAATATTGTGTCTCTAAGCTCTGATTGCAAATAGAATTACATTTATAAACCGCGAGTCGCCAGTGGCGTATGGCAGAGTGTGTGAATTTGAATTGATAGAATAGGTGTAGAATCGTTCATGTATTGAATTATTTTTATTCCATTGTTGTTTTTCATACTGATTGATAGTAGTTTAATTGATTTAAAAAATCATGTCATATTTATGGGATTTTAATAGATATTGTAAACGATACGGGTAACGGAAATTACTGTTTGTATTTCTCGCAACCGCTCGCCCTCAAGCGTGACCAAACTCTTGTGTATATACCACTGATAAAATTATTAAATCTTGTTTTCCAGACTCTCCAGAGTAAATTCACTCCTGTTTCGGTTGTTTAGGAACCTGTGGGTTTCTCGCTTGTGATAGTGCTGGACATGACAGGAGGGACATTGCAGATGAGGACTTTGCAGAGACCCATCCTAGGTTAGTTGAGTGATTATTTGTACAATCCATGCTTTTCCTCCGAGACATTAAAATGATTGTTATTTCCGGAATAATTTCTTAGATCTTGATAGAACCAAGGATGAATTATCACTCTAGAATGTTACAACACGTGATCGGATACCTTAACGTATTTTATCCACAATGGAAGTGTATGGATGCTGAATCGAAGTTTAACTAGGAGATATTCCGCCCAATTTCGTTTACATCCGTTGCCATATTGTTTAATATTTGGAATTCCATTAATTCCTCGGGAACCCATATATCTATATATATGTTATGACACTGGAGCGTAAAACACTTACTCCCGGGTTCGGTTTAGCTGTTTCATTTGCGCTCGTTACAATATCTTAAAAAGATACTAATAATATTTATCCGTTCTCGCAATATTCTCGCGAAATCTCTTTTACCTCTTGCTTCGAAAATTGCGTCCGCTGAGACTGTGGCAACAACGTCCCGTATTTTATCATTTAAATCACTCCTTTAAAATATTCAAAAATCCATGCCAGATATCTGATCTTCTGTCTTGAAGTGATTTATAATCCCGGGTTTTGATAATCAGTGATACATGAAGTCGTTCAAAATATTCAAAACAAGCATTAATAAAAATTCAGGTAAATCCTAAGCGACCTTTGGTCTTATTTTGTATTTACACGGGAGAGGGATAAAAGTTATATTGTGTTGATAACGTGCACCTGTTATGGAGTGATAAATGAACGCTATCCACACAAGTAGATGTTTTATTTTGCATTATTAATTTGAAAATCTATACAATAAATACTATCCGGGTAAACATTCATATGATTAGTATCATTTACAATATTGGGAAGACGTACATTGGACGCAAAGTATTTTTATTTTCTATATGGATTATGTGCTAAAAGTATCTGGAAATCCATCCTATAGCCTCTTACGCAGTTTCTTTTTTGTTACATTAAAATGACTCCATGTATTTCGATTATATACCACGTAGGATTTCAAACACCACAACACTTTCACTGGTGCGACCGCTGGCATCTTCGGGTCGATGTGTTTTTCCTTTCGTTTCTTACGTAATTACTCTGGTACCTTCTTCAAAATACTCTCCTTTATTTTTCGTAACTGAACCCTCTGTTTTGTTCAAGTAGATGTTTCCTTTAACAGATAAGGATGGTCTTCATGGGTAGTTAGGAAATTTCTCAAGGCCAGTTGATATTCTATTTAGGTATTGGTAGATATTTCCCTAATCATGGGGTTAAATTGGTAGCAGATACTGCAAAATTCTTTCATAGTAGTCACCTATTTAACGAACTCCCGCCAAAGCGAGGTTATTTCCCTTGGTGTTGCTCATGGCCACAGATGTTGATTATCCATCATGTGACGACTACGAATGATTCGGTTTCCCCGCTGAACCTAACCAAGTATTCTTTGTTAGTACTTTGTACAATTATTACCGCATTCATAGTTAATTACACGCCGGTTCTGTCACTTAACCGCCCATTCTACCTTCATGTTGTTCTCGTACTTTGTGCAGCACTTTGTCTACGTCTACATTTTATTAATTGTCATAGATATTGTGTTTGGATAAAGAAATACTAATGTACCGTATCTTAATTATCATATTTTTAAAGATATTTTTATTACTTGTAGTCCTGGATAGAGCCCCCTTCCGCCACTTTATATTTCGCGACATAAAATAACCACTAATTCTATCGCGATGTATCGGACACCAATTGCCCGACATATCGAGTTACGTAATCTTTTCTCTCCTTTCTTTCCCTACCTGTTTATAATACTCTTCTTGTGAAGGAAGACATAATCACTACCTCAGATACCGTGATAGCATCTCCAACTCTACATCTCGCATTTTCTCGACTCAAAGACTCACCCAAGTTTTAGATATCATGTATGGGCAAAATCCGTGTTCTGTCCGTGCATTTTTATGGTTTATCTAAAAGTATGATGAGAAAGAAATTATTAAATTTCAAGAATGACACAATAAGTGCGATTATAGTGCAAAGAATTTAATTAAAATTATATATATAAATTTTCAAGTAATTTTTAAGCCTAAATTTGTTTTTCAATCCCCCTCTTTTTGTAGAGACGTAAGACTAACTTTACTGTAATTCAAAGTTGAAAGCCCCACGAAAACTATTGTCATACCTGAGAAGGCTCGGGTTCGAGGTTAGGGTCCAATAATACTTTTCCATAAAAAATCATGTAATTGGGCTTTCTAATTCTTTGAAGGCTTCATTCCTATTTAGGTTGTAGCTAACCTTTCAGTTATTTACAAAATGGCAATGATGAATGAGAAGTGAATTTAAGACTCATAAAGAGTGAAGTTTTCTGATGACGAAGTGGGATTAGGTTTCACTATGTAAATATTTAACAGCAATTTACTCCTCAATACAAACACAAGTAAGGCTTTTTACTTCTGTATCTTATTATGGGCTAAGAAATATAGACTGATTAAAATTTTAGTTTATAACTCTATCCTTCAGCTTGCAGTAGGTATAAATTGGTGGAAATGTTTTTTCAAAGAAGAGATTGGTGTAACTGTATCCCAGTTAGAATTCCTTGACCTGAT
>APVN02034791.1:0-20685 GCA_000376725.2 Ladona fulva
ATATGTCGAGCTATGCAAGTCTATCAGAGTGGCGATGAAGGAAGATGTAAGGAATTTTAACGAAAGAATTGTACAAGAAGCTATAGAGAAAAACAAGAGTATGAAGAGAGTTAGACGACGCCTAGCAATGGGAAAGAAACAAATCTTGGTCGTCCAGAAAGAAGATGGCATGACAACTTCCAATAGACAATGAATACTGAGGACAGTAACCGAATACTTCACTAGCTTATACAAGAAGACAGAAAATGTTGAAGAGGAAAACCAAGAAGAAACACAAAACTCAGAAAATCCCCCCTCTATTCTCCCAGAAGAGGTAACAGAGGCCATCAAGAAGATGAAGAATGGAAAGGCAGGAGGAGCTGATGGAGTTTTAGCAGAATATCTGAAACTTCGTGTTACAGAAATTTCTCCTTCTGAAGATTTGAAGAACTACCGCCCCATCAGCCTCCTTCCCGTTATTTACAAAACGTTCATGAGAGTAATAGCTGCACGTCTGAAGACGTCCCTGGCAGCTGCCCAACCCAGAGAACAAGCTGGATTTCAAAAGGGATTTAGCACTATGGACAACATCCACACCCTGCAAGAAATTATCTAGCACACACACACAACTACCGTCTGTCCGCCGGGTTGGTTGGATGAGGCACAGAGGAGGATCGTGGACTTCATGTGGGTGGGGAGGATGCACTGGGTATAGGCCACCACCTTGATGGCCCCGATTCAAGAGGGTGGAGTGAGACTTGTGTATTTGAGGAGGTAGATCTTGCTTTCAGATTTAACACTGTGCAGAGATTACTCATGGTGGACAAAGAACACAAAATGCCGTGGGGGTTGCTGGTCACCTCAATTCTGGAAAGGGAAGGGGGGATGGCATTCTGGACCAAGCCTTTCAATTGCCGCACCGGAACTGTTTTTATGTATCAATATCCAGGGCCGGAAGAATCATGGGACCTGTCTCAGAGGCAAGATAGGGGGATGGAGAGCTGTGCTACCTCGTCCGGAGTGAGAGGCTGAAGAAAATGCATCCTCTCCTGCTTCTTAAACGCATTTTATATAAGGAGATGCTGTACAAGAACAACTGGTGGACCTGGCCCCTCAGAGGGATGATTGATGGAGAAGCAGTGAACTGGGTTATGAAAGATTTGGTGCTTTCCTGGTGTACGCTATGGATGAAGTCTTCACGGGTTTTCCACCAGGTCAAGTAAGCAGTAGCCGACGTTTCGATAGCTAACTCTGCCATCGTCTTCAGGGCGCTGAATGTTCGGGTTAGGTTACGTTATATTTGTTTATTTATATTCTTCCGTTAAGGGCTGGTGTCTCCTGATTGGTTGATTTTCATTGTTGCCACGCTGGTCTCTTATTAGTCGAATCACGGGCTTCCAGTATTGGCTGAGGGAATATCCGTTATCTCGATTGAAATTCTGTTTTTCTAACTGAATTTCAATGGCTTCTTTTGTAAGTCTCTCCCAATATCCGTTAGCGTGGCATAGTTTTTCTGTCTNACTGAATTTCAATGGCTTCTTTTGTAAGTCTCTCCCAATATCCGTTAGCGTGGCATAGTTTTTCTGTCTTGTCAAAGGAGATGCTGTGGTTGTAGTTGAGGCTATGCTCTGCGACGGCTGATTTCTCCGAGTGGTGCAATCTTACGCAGCTTTGATGTTCTTTAATTCTCGCCTCGATGGTTCGGCTTGTTTCTCCGATGTAGGATTTTCCACATTCACAAGGAATGCGATATACGCCTGGAGTTTTTAGCCCTAAATTGTCTTTCACGTTTACCAATTGATCTCGTAATTTTCCGGAGGGCCATCATAAGGGCCACCAAAAGGCTCACTGTTGGGTCACCACTTTTGCTTAGGTATAAATATGGAATTACAAGGTAATATACGGATGGACAACAAAACTGCAAGAGTGAGCGTGTCCGGCAGGCTGGCAAACTACCTGTTTACCCTGGCCAAGTCTCTAATCAAAAAAGAGCTCTGTGCCTCCTTCCACGGAAAAAAGGCTGCAGTCCAACATGAGTTGGTGTTCTCTACAGAGATATTAACAAGTTTCACCAAATATCGCCACAATTAATAACTTTTAATCTCTAAAAAAATTAGTTATGTCCTTTCATTACTGGAAAGTTAAGGAATTCAATAATAAGACAGAAATGCCACCAAGTGATGATGATATCATAGCAAAACTCCAAATTATACATCAAACAAATATCTAAGGATTTTGTAAGAGAGGAGATCTAAGGAATGTATAAGGAGAGATCAAATGGAAGCAATCAAGGGAAACATTAAACTATGTTACATCTGATACTTACCAAATGATAAGCAATGCATATCAAATCTTTTCATCTACTATG
Organism: Ladona fulva; assembly: GCA_000376725.2. NCBI lineage: Eukaryota > Metazoa > Arthropoda > Insecta > Odonata > Libellulidae > Ladona > Ladona fulva. Next base: position 2,348 of record APVN02034791.1, read on the forward strand.
GTTTTGACTTGTTTCATAAAATAAAACTTACTTTTTCAAGCACTGTTGACTTGATTTGCGGATTGTATCTGCATCAAAGTGGCCATCATCAGCCATCTCCTGTCCAAGGGAGACTATGTCTCCAATTCGCTTCTCCCAAGTATCTAGGTCACTCTCAATCACCTGTAAATTGTTTATAAGAACTGTCAATAAAATTTAAATCATTAAGATACAAATAAGGCATGGATTAGTAATCACCTGCTGCTTTTTAAGTAACTCATTGCAACTGCGAAGATCCACCCCAACTTCCTGTGACTGTAGAGATGTTTCTATCTCCTCAAGCTTCAGCCTGGCATCCTCCAAAGTTCTGTAATTCAATTTATCTCTCATCATTAACTGCACCATAGACAATTAAACCATATAAAGAAAACAAATACTGATGCAGAGTTATATTTAAAATAGGAATTTTTAGCTTAAACTTATTTATAAATCAGGTTACACTGAAATTGGTAAATTCCTTAAATTTGAGTATTTGTGTAGTAATTATGTATTAAAATACCTGTTATAGTTATGCTGATCTGCTGCTTGCCTCAGCCTCCTTCCCTTGTCTGCTGAGAGAGCAACCAACTTATCCCATCTCATGTTGAGATCATTTAGTATTGCTCTGACATCATCACTTCTGTAATTTCCTTCATTAATTAAATTATTTCCTGCCTGAAAGAAATCATAAGGTTAGACATGATCGATGATATATCCGCACAAAATTGCCTCAAGTAGTCAGTGCACTCTACAGGAGACTATTTACTATCACTTGCAAGCTACTTTAAGAACATTCTAATCTTTCATCATTTGATAACAAATAGGTGGTTTAAACATACACTCATATTTAGTAAATTCTTGATTATGCCATTGCTTATTAATTTCGAAATTTTTACTTATGATTTCATTTTTTATTTTCCATTTTTCTCAATTACCAGAAGATATCATTAAATCAAAATTGAGATAGTTAAATTATTTTAATGTATGAGGTGTGATAAAAAAGCGAACAATAGACTTCAAAATGGCTGCCACTAGCAAAGTACATTAGGAACATGAGTACAAATACACAGAAAAAAAATTTTCACAATTGGAAGTATACAGCCTGGGAAACTATAAAATTCCACTTCTTGTATCAACCCTCATATAGACCATACTCATGTTTGGTAATTTATACTTGTCTAACTCACATATATAACATTTATTTATTCATCTATCATTAATAGAGAACAACTCACTCGATATTTTATCTTTAAATATTTGTAAATAGTAATTCAGAATGAGAAATATATGTACACATGCTGGAAGTTGGAGTAAGTACTACAGGGAAATTGTCGTCTTCTGTGATCAAAGAAAAGGCTCTATCAAGTGAGCAAAAAGTTGCCCAGAGAAAGTCCAACCACGTCTGATTCCCTTTAAATGAAAATGCCATTAGATTATGCTTGGCAAAAACTGTTCAATTTTCTGTCAGACATATTATTATCTCTAGGGTTACTCTTTGTTTCTACATCATATAGAAGCCTAATATCTATGTTACCTTCTATAATATACATATATCTCAGTTTTCTCTTTAATTATGCTTCTGTAATATGTTTTTGTGATTCATAATATATATTTAGGTTTTAAAAATTTATCCAAGTTTACCTTAAGTATGACTGGAATTCCTTTCATTAAAAGCAATTTCTAACTCCATGTGTTAGTTTATGAATATTTTCATTACTTGAGGCTAATGGGGAACTAAAATTATCTATAAGAGGACCAACCCTTGTAACTTTTGCTAGATTGCAGCTTGTTTACTTCTGGTGAGAGAGGCTTCTTCCACTGAGTTGTAAACTAAATTCCTTTTCTCTTTATATATTAAAAAAAAATATGATGTGATGGCTAGCAGACACAAGGAAGCATCAAAGGGTAACAGTTCCTCTAAAATAAAGGGCATGAAACCACCATGTACACTTGACGCAAAAGAATTCTGTGGCTGGGGTTTATCTGCAAGAATAGGTTCCTCTATAAAAGAATAAGCCCTAGTCCCTTAGGAGTCTCAGCATGGATTTAGAGGGTGACAGATCCCGGAGGAGATCATGGGAGAGAGTGTGTACTAACTGAGTGACAATTAATGTATTACTTTATTTACTCAGATCTTTTATTCAGTCCCCAGGCCAAAAACCCATCCCCGTGAGGCCCTCAGCCCACATGAAAAAGACCAGGTGGTCGCAGCATCCAAATATCAAGGAAAGAGAGAATTTTTCATCAGTTCAAGTGGTCCCAAAAATGTTTTGTGGTAAGTTATCAGTTTTTTTAAATTTTGAATCAATGAAATTTATTACAAATTCAACAAATACAAATGTTAAACAATAAAGTTTCAATTTCCACTAAACTTTCCCAAAAGTCAAGAATAATGACATGGAAACCAGTTATCATGGTTGAAATATATATAACATGGGGACTTTCCATGCTTATGGGCATTGTTCCTAAACCCACATTACAACCATTATTGTACAAGAGGCAAGTTATTTTAACTTCTGGAGGATTGCAGATACAATCATGGCCAGTGTGTTTTGGGATGCGAAAAGGATCCTGTTAATTGATTACCTTGAAAAAGGTAGAACAATTACAGGCGAATATTACTCCAACCTTCTTGACCAACTGGATTCCAAAATTCTCGAGAAGAGGCCTGGCTTGAAGAAAAAAATCATCTTTCACCAGGAAAAACACACCTGCTCAATAAGGATCATTGGCGATGGGAAAACTACGGGATTTGGGGTACAATTTGCTCGACCATCCACCCTATTCTCCTGATTTAGCACCCTCAGACTTCTGACCCTCAGACCATCTGTTCCCAAACTTGAAGACATTTTTTCTGGGAAGTGCTTCGCTTCCAATGAAGAAGTTGAGAGGGCCGTAAATGGATATTTTCACAGCCTTCCCGACTCTCACTTCCGGGAAGGAATACCGATGTTGGAGAAACTCTGGACCAAGTGTGTTGAAGTCAAGGGAGATTATGTAGAAAAAAAAATAATTTTTTAACTGAAAATCACCATCTTTCATTGTAAGGCCAAGAACTTTTCACCTTGCCTCATAGTATGGAGCGAGCAACTTTGCTGATGAGGAATAATCCACAGGGAGCAATTTTCCCTGCTACGAATTGTCCCCAGCAAAAATTTCCCGATAAGGAATTGTCTGGCGAGCAATTGTCTGCCACGAGGAATTGTTTGCGAGCAATTGTCCGTCACCAGGAATTGTGTGTGAGCAATTGTCCAGCAAGTAATTGTTTGCGAGGAATTGTCAGCAAACCATTTCCAAAATGTATTTCAAATGGATACATTACAAAAGACCCTTGGTCTCGATGCTTGGTGTTCCAGTTTCAATAATCAAAATACACAGGACAGGTTTTAATGTTTATTATGGAGCATTTCCAGAAAAGATATAACTGAGCACAGAGATAGGGTTCATAGCTAGTTTTTTATTCATATTACACTTCCTGATTGATACCTGCAATGCTAGGGTATGTTAAGTTTTTATCTTTAGAAAACCATAAGAAACACAGAATTAATTTTGAGGTGTTTCTTGAAATGTCTGTGAATTTAAACCTTAGGTAATTACTAAAGACTAAACTTAATAATGTAATAAGAATTAACAGAATGGTTCAATTTCTCAATTATGTTTTAATGAAGAGAACTTGATCTTAAACTGGGACATGACTAGTGGTGAGAAATTTTAGATCCCCAAAGCTTGCAGCATGCAAGCAACTTCTACCAGTATACATACATGCAACTTTAATCTCAGGCAAACTTGGGACTACTTATTACTGTCTTATTTAGTTATAGCTCAGCTATAGAGTGACCCTTCAAGTGAATTTTTCAGCTAACAAATATGGATGCAGCTAATAAATGTTTTTGTGGATGCAAGCAGTACAAATGAGCAGACCATATCACTTAGGGGAAACCGACAGACTCAAATGGGTTGTTCTACATTCTTGACAGTGAGAAGTGAGATGCCTGATAAAATCATGTTTCAGCAAATAAAGACTTAAGCTAACTAATGTGATTCTGGGATGAATCATATTCATTAGGCAAGGTATCACTGTATACCCAAATTCTTCATCAAATCTTATAAAATGCTTCAATGAAAAGTCTTAAAATGAGGGAAGCTAATGTGCATTATGGAAATCAATGAAAACTCAATGAAATCCACAGAAAATCTCTCTTACCTTTGTCAAGTCCCGTAAACGACCTTCATTAGAGCGAAGCTCCAGTTCGAAAGCTTCATGCTTCTGTAACTTCCTCTCAAGGTTTGTGAGATCCCTGTATGATTCATCAGCAGCTGTTTTTGCCTTATCAGCCAACCAGCTGCGAAATTCGTCTGCATCAGCACTAAATGCATGAAAGGCTGCAGATGCTAATATGGCATCATATCTAGCCTGCTCTGCACTTTTCAGTAACTTATTCCTCCTGTCCAAAACTTGAGCACATCTTTTAGCAATACTAAATAGGAAAAAAAGGATTCCAAAATGAATGACTTTCCTTTTGGTTTAAATAACACAAAACATATTAGTATTAAGGTCAGACCATAATGTTTCTCCAAGACATGTCACTAACTCATCCTCAAAAAATGATAATAATCTTTTATTTATGAAAGGTCTTTACATATTAAGGTGTAGGACATTTTATAAGGAAAAGGAATATGGCTGTGGTAAGACATTAGAGTTTGAGAAAGCTCCAGAAAGCCTTTGTTTGCAAAATTACAGATGAAAAATTGCAACCAGCAGGAGTTAGGGTTCTCAGTGTTTTGCAAGAATTGATCTCAATATGCATTTCAGCAACTATGTTACCATCTTTGGGAGAGAAGAATAACTGTACTGATTATGTTAATAAGAATAAAGTATTGGGAGTGATAGATTTACTTGGAACATTGTTTGGAGAGTTAAGCTCTCCATTAACGACCTTCCAAACAGCCCAGGAGGTATTATTGGATTAATTAATATAGTTAGTATAATAATAATTAATATAGTTGGCTTTGAGGCTTTCGCTGTGTAGTTATTCCATTGGTAAAAGACGTCTTTGTGGGATTCACAGCGTTTTAAAAATTAAAAACGACGTTTCGCCAACCTTGCTGTAGGCTTCTTCAGGTAGAAGTGATGTTTATTTCCCTAACAGCTACTATATATACTCCTCACCCCCCCTTCACTCAAGGTCCGTTCGTGTCCTTTCACTTTCGGCCGTTGGTTGTTTGTTTGTCCGTAGGAGATGTTTCCACGTAGCGGACAGTGGGTAACCATCCTCACGATTAAAGTTATTTGGTCTTTTGGCGATCTCAATTGATTCCCATATGATACGCAGAAAATATCTTGGTTCCTTGCTGATGACTTGAGTTTTTTCTATATCAATGTTGTGTCCAGGCTCAGACCACCTGTGTTCTACTATCGCTGACATTTTTCGGTCCTTGTTTTCTCATCGTTCTACAGTTTTCGTTCATTCTGCAGTTGAATGAGCATCCTGTTTGACCGACGTAAGACTTCCTGCATTTACAGTCCATCTTATAATTCCAAGGTGTTTACACTTTTATAAATGATCTCAGAACTATAGTAGATACGTACAGTGGCGGAATAAATTAATGCAAATTTTTACGAGCGCCAGAAGAGGCATTCACGGGAACTACTAGGAAAAGCACTAACTATGACTGAAAAATTCCCCTCTTTGGAAATCTTTTTAAATCCTTGGCGCAATTGCTCACAGTGTTCACCTTAACAATTTTGGCATTTCTTTTTCAAAAATAGTTATAAATATAGAACTTGTGGTGAAATATATTTTAATTGCTATCTAACTCTGATATATGCTGAAATTCAAAATAAAAAGTTCAAAAAAGATATTAATTTCCCAGAACTACTTCATATTACATCCTCTGTCTTTTTCACCTAACGAATTAAAATCAAGCCTTCGTCAGAACAATAGTAATAGAGTCACACTTTAAAATTTATATTGTGCTTAAGATAATAATTTTTCTCCATTTGAATCCTGCAAATGAAGGAAATTCTATATTAATTGAATTATATGTTTACAATGCTTGTGGCCTTGCATATAAGTGTTGTTGGTCTATCAGGAATGAAAATCAAAACATAGTTGAAAATATCATTTTCGAAATTAAAACAAATACGCCTTCATCCATACCAAATAATTTTAGCACATTTTTCCTACTTGTCTTACATCTTGTAACAGGGAGCTCGGTGACCGGTTGGTCATTGTGTCTTTTAAAAAATGTTGAGTTTGCGAAAAAATATTCCCAATAAGGCATTAATTAAAGATACGTATTTTAGTGACATCTGGATTTATAACTTATAATAGCCGAAACTGCACTGCCCTCTTTATATATTAATATATATAAAGAGGGCAGAATAAATATATTCACGAGTGGTATGAAATTCACAATGAAAATAGTCATCTGACTTTGACACAAAGATTCATATCTCCCAATTGTCTCTCTAATGAGTTAGCCAGTAACACCATCAACCCATCTTAGATCAGGGATAATTTGAGTGGGTGTTTACACATCCCTTTAATAATTATCACTGCACCCTTGCACATGGTTGCAAAACAAATAATTTGTGCATTTTGCATTCCCGTTAAAACCCTAGGGGATACTTACACCACCATGGAAAAGCAGTGTTGTGCAGAATTCGGCACGTTGGCTAAGATCATCCCACAATTTATTATTTTCTTTCATGCATGGGTTATGCGACAGACTGATCTTTACTGCAAAGTTAATTTTGTGAGATTAATCCAGCCAAACTCGGAATGAATCTAGGAAACTAATTGAATTCAGGAAATTGTCTGCAGTTCATTTTTTCCATCTGTCGGCTGAAGATTCGGGGGCCCTGGGGCGTTTGACTTATTTTCACAATCACAGCAATTGGACGGAGTCTCCTGATTTCTCGAAGTGCGATGAGCCATTTCTCTCCAGTGCTGTCTGTATTCAAAACCTATGCGTCATTCACCACAACAAGCATTGTATCTCAGTATTTATTCTGATGACAGCTTGATTAGAATTTGTTTGGCGAAAAAGGCGCAGGACATAATATGAAGTGGTCCTCGGAAAGTCGATCACAGTAAGTTAATAACTTTTATTCGAACAAGGCATATATCAGTGTATATCAGAATTAGATAGGAATTGTACTTAACCACTCATTCTATAAATATATGTGAAGGAGAAAAGTCGAAAGGAACACTATGAACACGGCAAGAGAAGGTGCAAAAGATTTAAGAATAAGAAATTGCTTCATAACAGTATTTTTACTAAACCACACATTAAATACACAGCACGACCCAGGTTTTGTGGCCAATCTACATCATCAGGTCATGAAGCCGTTTTGTTAAATGAATACCACAAAGGGAATCCTGAGTCAGTGTTATTTAAGAAGAGGAGTTCGAATGAGGGTTAATTTGAATAAATAAGTATCAAAAGAATACCTGTAATGCCCTTTGTGGTGGATAGAAAATATGTTGGTATAGCTAACATTAGTATTGGTTAGTGTGAGTTGGATATACCGTTTTTGATAGGGTGTATTTTAATGGCATTAGTCCACAACTATTAGGATCATGAACTAACATTTTCTTTTATGGATAAAATCTTAAGCAAAAAATCATCATGCTCCCAAGTAAGATTCATTTGTTGTACAACTTTTTAAGTTTCTATAGAGGTAGATATTTTTAAAGGTGTCACTGCACTAAAAATATTGTGAATATCATTACGTTATTTAATACTGCTTGGGTACTTTGACTGGTTGTGGGGAGAGGAAATCAGTGATTTACAGAAATATCGCAAATGTGGGCCTTCAATATGTGCCTATTTTTGCGATGCATAAAATCCATCGCCATTTTTATTGTCTGAATATTCCCAGTTTGAACTGGCTCTGTCAATGTTGTCAAGCTGTTGAAGGAAGAGAGATTTCAGTTAGTATGGCCCTTCGCCACATTTAGATGCCAAAGACCTGTGCAATATTTGTTTCTGCCAGTGTACCACTCCTAGTAACCATAATAATAATTAACTAATTATAATTTATTCTTTTTACAAATAGTAATTAATTTCACAAATTATCACTCTGGAAATGCAATAGGTGGTCACTGATTTCAATTCCCTGATCCTATACTTCTGTTATTGATGTTGTAAGTAAATATGATATGGAAATTTTATAACAAGTAAACACCAAAACATTGATTACTACATCCAGTTTACACAGTTATTTCAAGTTCCACATGATTGGATGCTGTGGATGCTTTCTCTCGAAGAGAATTGGACCTTATTCAAGATTCACTCATTTCCTTATCTCAAATGTGATTCCACCATTTTTGGCATTTATTTATAGTAATTTTTACATTTAAATAAAGGCTAAATTAAGAATTGCTTCAATAATATAGCTTTTCCATTTACTGTGCATGCTTTCAACCATTTACCTAACTACCACATTTTTGCCCCAAATTTGCCATGAAGAAATCTTTAAGTGTACCATATTAGCATCCTAAATATCTGGCTGCTTTACATTTGTCATATTGGTCATAATAGATAGACCCATAAGTAGGAAATAGGAAAAATGCAAGAATAATTTCAAAGGGGAAAAATCAGGTGTGATAATACCATAGCCAATCTATCATTTTAGTACCTTGTTTAGAAGAATTGCTTGAAAATTAAAACTCTGAGCTGTAAACCTTCTTCCATTTCTTAAAATTAATATTTGGAAGAGAAGAAAACTTAATTAGATCTAAATCATAAGTAATATTTAATACAAATTAGGAGAAAACCTTTAACTTTAAAAAATATTTTTGGACCAAAATCAAGGAAAACAGTGAAATCTTAGAATAAATTTGTAAAATTAACCAAAATTTCTTGATATTTGTAACTAACATAAGAGTAAACACTAATAAATACTGATTTAACTGTAAATTTGACATAATATAATGGCAGAAATTAATTAAGTTACAAATGATTTAGTTACTAACACTTTTCTTGATACAAAATTTCTTTTATTTAGAACAGTAATGACAGAAGATGAAATATAATTATACAATAAGTTCAGTTCTTATCAATAATTAAAATATTCCCAATAAATTAAAAATGCACTTACTAAGGGCTATCATAGTGGCCAGCATTGATGAGTTTTTTTGCCATATCACTGAAGGAATTAAATCTTTCTTCCTGGGCATGGAGAGTATTCCTGAAATCTACATGACGAGCCAACAAAGCTTTCACATCATCAATCGACTCCTAAATGAAAAATATTTTCATTCATAAGTGCTACAAGTTGCATATTTTCTAGGCCAATCATTACAAAAATATCTAATTTTTTCTAAAAGACATATTTCATTAGTATGACAACATGATAACTTAACAATAATTATTTGCTTATTCACAACCTAAGAGCATTCCTCAGATAGTGATAGTTTTTAATTAACTGATATGTAATAACATACTGCTTAAAACATAATACATTTCAGTATCATTTATCTTTAAAGATGCTATATAAATCATCATGTAATAAGAAACAGTCAATGCCCACATACAAAGGATTTGAGAATGATTATCATTGTATGCTGCACATGAGACCTGTGTTCCATTTATTGGACAACTTTTCAAAAATATGTTAAAGGACACCCACTTTAATCTTACATTTATTTCAAATCATTTTTGTCAGGGTAATAATCCTTTCCAGTATAAAAATTTATGGAAAACATTTATGGTTTGAAAAACCTATTTGATAATTTCCAAAAATAGAATTTCTTTAGAAATTACCAAATGTGTTATAATTATATATTATAATTGTTAATATAATTCTTGAATACATCCTTTCTTTGTCTTTGTCCTCAGAAAACAACTACACAGCTTAATTCTTACCCCAAGGTCAGTGAACTCCAAAAATGCCAAATGCCCAGAAGTAGCTGCATCCAGACGATCAGCTTCTCTGTTGAATAACTGAAGGTCATAACACTGATTAAGCCACTTCTGCCTCTCAAACCATGCCTTGTCCAAATCCTTCAGCTTATCCAATTCCTTCAGTCTTCCTCGAACTTCAGGTTCCCCTGCACATCCCCGTTGTAGAAGTTGTCTACCTAGATTTGCAACTTGCTTAAACCTAGAGATGAACAGTGAGATACCAAGAAGAGTATGTTTTTAAATAGTTCCTTATATTAACCACTAATAGGTCAAAGATCATTTTAGTTCAATAAACCTGCTTCAACATAATTTTTCATTATACGAGTATATCATTTTACAACAAGAAATGTTTTGCAACAGCAACTACTGAAAACCAATTAATTGACTTACCGAATAACATGAGAGAGACAGAAAAATTTTTAAATAGAAGCTATTACTTTGATAAGGCTTCCAAGTAACTACCTCTGCTACATTAATGCAACATTATGATAAATTAGTTTGTATTGATATTAAGTCTTTCAGAGCACTGTATGTACAGTCCTGGAAAAATTTAATGCAACAACTCATGCTGCGACTGAGTGGCAGATTTAGAAACTAACAGTACAGAGGAGTTTACAGTACACTCTGTCAACAGAGCCTGAGGGCTTGAGGGTACAGTCAATTGGGAGAGGGTGAAGCATAGATGTCGGGAATTCAGTACTCCTGCATATCTCATCATGTAAAGCATTCATGGGAATGGATACAAATAGGGGCTGTGATGTGGCAGTTTTACCTGTATCAATCGTCAGTGAGTCAAGTCTAGACTTGTTAGCTTGGATGGGTGCAAATCTCTCCCCCTCTATGACTCATTATCATGTGGCAATGCTCAGTGAGGAGTCAAGTTAGGGAATTGCTTGTATGCAATGTAGGTGCACCAAAAGGATGGCAAGGTGCTGGCAGAAGTGTGTGAGGATTTTCAAACTGTATTAAGTGGCAAATACCACTAACTAAGTTCTCCTTTGATCATGTATATTTTGTTTGCGCTGAATATATATTTTCTCTTGAATTGATTACATTAATTTTACTAATTATTTTCTTGTCTCTTTTGTTGCTCTCTAATGGCAACTTGGTTTGATTTGTACACTAACTCAACACAGAATTGGAAAATGCAGGTTTTCGGTCAGCCGCTACTATGTCTATGTTTGTACCCTGCAAGCCGCCTTTCGGCGTGTGGCATGTACCATGACTTTATTTCCTTAATCAATTATTTTTGCGTATCGTCGCAGAAAAAATGAGTTCTTGAATCTATTTGTTCTGGCATCTATTTCTCTGATTTTTCTCGCATTATCGGAACGGCCTATGTAGCATGGTGAACCCATTATATCTGCTACATCATCTCTAAACATGCTTTTTCTGAATTTATCCAGTAAATTGATCCTTTGTTGAAATCTTCTAACTTCCAAAGATTCCCATTTTGCACCCTGTAGCATTTGAGTGATGCTCACTGATTTATCGTAGCAATTCTTCACAAAACGTATCGCCTTTCACTGCACCTTTTCTAACTCTTTAATACAACACTTATCGGCAGGGTCCCATACACTACATGCATACTCAAGATGAGGTCTGAATAACGCAAGATAACATTGCTCGTGAACGTTTTCGTCGCTCCGACTGACTATCCTCTTTACGAAGCTGAGTTTTTTAAGTGCTTTTCTGCATATATTATGGATGCGAGTACTCCATGTTAAGTTAATCATGAGAGTTACTCCAAGATATTTCAATGACTCTACTGTTAATAAGTTTATCCCACGGAGACTGTACGGATAATCTTTAATAATAGATTTTCTTTCGAAGAAGTTAACTACTGAACATTTGTCTACAATTAGCTCTAATTGACAATCATCGCACCATTTCATAATGTTATCTAAATCATTCGACAGGGTTAGTCTATCCTCTTTACTCTCTATTTCCTTGTAAATTACCGTATCGTCTGCAAATATCCTAACTTTACTATCAATAAGATTGCTAAGGTCGTTAATGTATACTAAAAACAGCAACGGTCTGATTACACTACCCTGCGGGATGCCCGAGATCACCTTAACCACATTAGATCTAATACCGTCCAGCACTATGCGTTGCTCTCTATTGGAGAGAAAGTCCATTATCCAGTTTATTACCTCTGCATTGATTCCTGCAACTTTTAATTTGTACAATAATTTATGATGAGAGACCTTATTGAATGCCTTCCAAAAATCTAAAAATACTTCATCGACTTGCCTTTTATTTTCGGCAGATTTTAGGATATCGTGTACTAATAATGCCAGTTGAGACTCACATGATCGAGTCTTACAAAAACCGTGTTGATTCCTAACTATGAAATTTGATGTTTCGAGATAGCCCATTAAAGAACTAGCAATTATGTGCTCCATTATTTTTCCCCTCAATGATGTTAGAGAGATAGGCCCATAATTCGCTGGATCCTCCTTAACGCCACTTTTAAATATTGGAGTGACGTTCGCAATTTTCCAATCAGTCGGGACTTTACCTTAACTCATTGACTTATTAAATATTATTTTAAGAAAAGGTGCTACATTTTCCACAACCTCCTTGAATACCCGAGCTGGTATGTCTCCAGGACTAGGAGCTTTATTAGGTTTAATCTGTCACAATAGATTAATTATGCTGTCTTCCCTGAAGATGATATTCGACATCGCTTCAGGTCTATCAACTTCCAGTAGATTATCTGATGTACTATTAGAAGTGAAAACGCTTCAGAAGAAATCATTTAAAATATTCGCTTTATCCTTATCATCGTTGATTAAATTACTGCTATTATCTTTCAACGAACTTACCGTTTTCTCTTTACCTTGGACCTCACGTACATATGACCAGAAAACTGTTGAGTCCTCGTCTAAGTATTCACATAATACCTTCTTTTTAAACAGGGCATCTCGCATAGTTCGTTTCGTCACCGATTTTGCATCTTTATATTCGCTCTTTACTTGGAGACATACATATGCTGACAACAATGCTGCAATAATGGTATCAGAGCATGGTTATCCACATTTAGTGTCAAAATTTGTGTTAAGTTTTTGTTGCCAAGGCTATTTTTCAGGACTTTGAATTTTGCCTTTGTCTAATGCGCCTCCTCATCTCTCATTGTTCCATGTCAAATTCTCTCTTGACATATGTGCTGTACAACTGCTTTGTCATTTCGTGCTTTTGAAATGTGAGATAAAGTTATTTGTTACTTAATACTCATGTCATCTTATTCTTACAGAAGGGTCTTTAAAATGATGTCAGCAGATAGAAAGGAAAGAATGGAAAATAAAACTGAGGTTACAGCTCCTGCTCCTGCAACCATGCTGATGCCATCAAACTTCCAGTCTGTGAATCTAGATTTGATTGTGCAGATGGTGGATAAAATACCTGTTTTGGCCGATGTTACCTCAGATAATCTGTTCCTGTTCTTTTTTTCCCACTTCAGAGGTAGTGAGTTTGGATTTGGTGCCCTTCAAAACAGTATTAATTATTTTGATTTTAAAAGTTCCTACAGTTTTAAAGGATTCTTGAATGGCCGTGATAAACAATGAATTTTCTTGAAAAACAACTAACTAGTCAATTTTGGAGTGATGAAATCAGTTCCTGCAAATTTGAAGAGTTTATTAGGATCAAAGTTAAAAGATTTCAGTATCCAAATGAATGCCCTTTCCATCAATTTGAGTCAATAATATATGCAATGCGATAAATGTATTAGGCCTTTCTTATATGGATGAAGACTTTATATCTTTAATTTGAAATGGTTTGAACCCATTGACCCACAGTACGTTGGTATTTCAGACTCAACACGCTGGAGGACTTTACAGCTTGACTAGCTCATGTCTCGAAACAGCGGATGGATTCGGCTGACTACACTCATACTTTTACTAATGTTAACCATAAGCGCTGGGAGACGTTGATGCTAGTTTGTTACTTTTGGTTGGCCATGAGGTTAGGTTTTGTCATTTTAGAGAATAAAGATACCCCCCAGATTACAATGGTAAACTTTAATAAGTCTGTGCCAAACTTATTACTGCTTATTTCTGTCAGAGATGCTACTGTTTCTATTTGTGCCTTAGTTGATAGTGTTTCTTCTCTTTTGTTAAGTAACCCCAAGTTTGCCAAGAAACTAAAATTTAATGCTATTTCTGGCAGAAATTTGCCCTTAATGTCTGAGGTTTAGACAGTAATAAGTTCGTTCTCCAGGAGAGGATTAATCCAAAAGTTAAAATTCATTCCATCTTATGGCCCCATTACCATTACCTGTTTTATTGTGATGAATTGATGAGTGCTGGCTGAAATGGGAATCAGAAGGGTTGTTGTAAAGGAAGGCACGTTTATGTTCCTTTTGTCTCTCAACGAAAGACCTCCCAGTCTGGCCAATATAAAAAGCACCACAGTCGTCACATTCAAGTTTATAAACACCACTTCTGCTACATGCATCGACAGGGTCTTTACAATTCACAAATAACTCAACCAATGATAAGCAATGGTGTTCCCTCAAATTCTTGGGTAAGATGTCTTACTCAGTGTTAATAGTTTCCCCAAGCGGTTCAAATGCTCCTTTAAGACGGGTCCCAAACTAAAAGAGTTATTTGTGAATTGTAAAGACCCTGTCGATGTGTGTAGCAGAAGTAGTGTATATAAACTTGAATGTGGCGACTGTGATGCTTTTTATATTGGCCAGACCGGGAGGTCTTTTGTCGAGAGACAAAAGGAACATAAACGTGCCTTCCTTTACAACAACCCTTTTGCTTCCCATTTCAGCCAGCACTTGCTTATGAAGGGACATTCAAGTGACTTTGAAATGACAGTGCTTCACTTATGCGATAGAAGTGCTAGACTTGACGCCTTAGAAACTTTTGAAATTGTAAAGAACTCTTCTTCAAACATTGTTAACGAATTTCTATTTCCTAACCCCTCCCCCATTTTACAAACCATTATCCCCTAACCCACCCCTATCATTGTACTTTGTTACATTTCAGCCACCATCATCTTCTTTGGATAACCTGGCATATTATGAATTTTAAGACTGTGCATCCTGTGTATAACTTGCCGCCTTTGACTTTGTATTCTTGAGTTTCTCAGACATTGTGGTTACTTCTTATCTCCTTTACCTTAGTCTCCTTACCTCTGAAATATAAAATGCACCTTAGGAGAGGGTGTTTATTGACTTTATTGGTTCTCTTCCACATTCTAAGAACAGAAATTATTAGGTTCATACTGTTATTGATGTCTTCTTGGAACCTGTTAGAGATGCCTCTTCCTCTAGTGTAATTAATTTTGCTTCATAATCTCTTAAATAAATTTGGTTATTGGAAATACCTCGTATCTGGCAATGCTACCTGCATAAATAATAAGTCTTTAAGAATATGTGCTTTAGTTATGGGGTAAAGCATATCTCCCTACTATCCCTGCCCTAATACTGCTGAGAGGGTTCCTTGCAATCTTCGTTTCGCTCTTTCTGCGTTTACTAATGAGCATGGGATGAGCCATTAGGTGATTTGTCTTTAACTTTTAACACCTTGATTTATGAGTGTACCAGTTTTTCCCCTTGTAAACTGTTCTTGGGTAGAAGCTTACCACATCTGCTAAATAATATCTGGATATACCTGTCTCCTTCTTGGATGTTAAGACCTCCAAGAGCAGGATGAAAGAGTACTGGAAGCAGGCTGCAAAGAATCTAAAGAGCCCCAATCTATATTCTCTCAATTATAATAAGGCATATTTAAAATCCAACTTTAAGATAGGTATTAAGGAAAGGTTTGAATACTTTGCAGGATAAAGTCCTGCAGCTGATCCACTTAGCGACACAAACTGCCGCCGACTCAGGAAGCAGGTATACCTACTTTCTGAGTCAGCTGCCTCAGTAAGGACCTCGGATGGCAGTTCGTGCCACTAATTGGAGGCTGCTCGCCTTGCTCACAAAGCATTCCCTTAACAGCGTGGAAGAGACACAGCATGGTAGTTCAGTGGTTAGAATACCTGCCCGGAAACTGGGAGACCTGCGTTCGAGTCCCAGTTGTGTCGCTATTTTTCACACTTGTTATTCCTTTAAGATAGGTGTAAAAACTAAATAAAAAGATCAGGACTTCGTATTTTCCTCAACTAATTTTTAATGAGACTGGTTTCCGCCATACAGCCACCATCAGGTTAATGATGGCTGTATGGCGGAAACCAGTTGCATTAAAAATTAGTTGAGGAAAATACGAAGTCCTGATCTTTTTATTTAGTTTTTCTGCCATAAAGCCATCATTTACCTGATGGTGGCTGTATGGCGGAAACCAGTCTCATTAAAAATTAGTTGAGGAAAATACGAAGTCCTGAAGTTTTTATTTAGTCAAGGCATTCCACCAGGTATCGTCCAATCAAGTGAGTACATTAAGATAAGTGATTCAGTATTATGTAAAAATCACCCAGTTAGCTCCAAATTGAAGAAGAAAACTTCCAAATTGGAGCCTTTGTGGTGTGGTGAATTTAAATTGTAAGGATGTTGACAAAGTAAAAGTTGTCCTGAAACCTGGAGGAAAACAAGAGAAATATGTCGTGTTTCACATTTGAAACAGTTTAATGAGCATTAGTTTTTAATTCATCTACCAATGGATTCAGTTAATATCTATTATGCATTGACACTTCTCCGGATATATATCTATACATATATACGATACAAACTCTGAGGCTAAAAGGAAAGCCTCACAGAGCCAGCGATTTTTTTGCGTAAAGTCCCTGAGTTTGACACAAAAGAAAAATTAAGACATCGATCCTAGATATCAAGGGTTTGATCCTAAGAGTATTTCTAATTTCCTATGAATTTAAAATACATTGAGCACACTATCAAAAATAAGTTTAGGGTATTTTTCGTTAAGATAGAACATTAAAATTCATGATATTGTTATTAAATATAGCTTTCTTTTGCATACCCTAAAGGTTTTTACCCTAGTGATCACAGGTTCAATGCTGGGACATCAAATTTTGCCTATAAGGGTTATGCAGGGTGTCTTTTTCAAAACTTTTTTCGGGGCACTTGCCGAAGAGCATAAATGATAAAATTTGGCATATGAATAGTATTTGTGGCTATATTTCAAATCCAAGGTTAACAACTCCTAAACTAAACCTTAGTCAAAGCCAGGGCATATTAAATATTTTCCTATAAGAAATGCACAGGAAACTATTTTAATATTTTGAGCTACTTCCCGATGCCACAGCCTTTGAATGACAATTACACGTTTTTTTATGGAAGAAGACACCGACCATCTTGCTAAGGAATAATTGAGACATGACTCCTAGGTATCATTGGTTTCATACTAAAAGGCCCCAAATATGCTCAATTTCGTGATTTTCTGAATTCCGTGGGTTTTTAAAAGCAATCTTTTTACCATTTACCATTAAACAAAAGGCATGAAAGATCCAGCGATTTTTTCTCCTGAAGACCCCGAGATCCAGTATAGAGAATTAATGATATTTTTCTCCTAGGTAGTATATGTTCAATTCTAGAAATCCCCAAAAAGGGTTCGTCTTCGTACATTGCTTGGATTTTCAAAAATTTCTTCTGCATTATCCAATAAGATAGAGACACTTTCTGAGACTACCATGTTGTTCAATAAGTGTTCTTGTTTGATAAGAAAAACACGATTTAATGGTTTGAAATACATTTTATTATTCAATATAATCTCCATGATCTTCAACCCACTTGTTCCAGTGATCTTCTAATTTATGGATTCCATTCCTATATACATACAGAGATATACGAGTAAAAGTTGCTTGCATACTGCAGCTTAATGTAAGATACATTAACTAAGGCATTACACACCTTTTGATCCACTCCGCTTTCCATACACCGAGTTCCATGCACCAACTTAAATAACCTAAACGAATTATTCATAATACATGCATACCTAATGTCCTAGCATCGATCCTGGGTCCATTACGATAAATATCCTTACGGCATACGATAGATAACCCCATCTTCTATAGATGTAGCGATCTTCAACCTTCTACCGGACCGGGAAATCCCGTAACAAATTTTTTTAAATTCGGTCATTCGAATGGTCCTGGGATCGAACATGGGCTTTTAAGGAAAAAGCTGTACGGCGTTTGATAGACAATCGTCTACTCTAACAGCACCGTGAAATGCAAGTTTCTATCTTAATGGAAAATACCCGAAATTAATTCATGAACTTCAGACATAAGAGCAGCCGCAGAATCAAATTAAGGAACCCCAGGGTAATAACCTTTAGGTATACTATAGAGGTGTTTGATCTCTATCGATGACGTGAATTTCAACGTTGTATCATAACTAAAAATACCCTAAATGATTTCTTGAAGGTTTTGCACTAATAATTTACCTAGCATAGAAACTGGGGCCATCAGGGACAAATCTTTTGCGG
>APVN02034799.1:0-19226 GCA_000376725.2 Ladona fulva
AAAATCAAACTCGTTGAACTCTCGCATAGATCTGGCATATCGGTAGCCCAGTTAGCGCGTGAGCACGGGATTAATGACAACCTATTGTTCAAGTGGCGCCAATATTGGCGTGAGGGAAAGCTTCGCTCTCCTCAACAACCCGATATCAGCATGTCAGCGTTGATCCCAATAACGCTGGATGTTGAAACCGACCTGGTCAATCAACCGACAGCGCCCCCTGATAAGCAGGAAGCCTTCAATCTGTCCTGCGAAGTCATGTTCAGGCACGGGACTCTCCGCCTGAATGGCGCCGTCAGCGAAGATCTACTGACGATGTTGATACAGGAGCTCAAACGATGATCCCGCTGCCGGTCGGCACAAAAATCTGGTTGGTGGCCGGTATCACCGACATGAGAAACGGCTTCAATGGTCTGGCAGCCAAAGTGCAAACCGCGCTGAAAGACGATCCGCTGTCCGGCCATCTCTTTATCTTCCGGGGGCGCAGTGGCAGCCAGGTCAAACTCCTCTGGTCCACCGGTGATGGGCTGTGCCTGCTGACAAAACGGCTAGAGCGAGGTCGGTTCGCCTGGCCTTCAGCCCGTGATGGAAAAGTGTTCCTGACGCCAGCGCAACTCGCGATGCTGATGGAGGGTATCGACTGGCGGCATCCTAAACGCCTGCTTAACTCACTGACTATGTTGTAAAAAGGCATTATCCAGGTAACATGTCTGGGTATGGAAGATGCACTCCCCGACGACATCGAACAGTTAAAACGCCTTCTTGCCGAGCAGGAGGTGTTAAACCGCGCCTTGCAGGCAAAGCTTGAAGAACGTGAGCGGGAAATCGATCGGCTGCTGTCGCAGCTGGACAAGCTCCGGCGCATGAACTTCGGCAGCCAGTCCGAAAAAATAAGTCGGCGTATCGCGCAGACAGAGGCAGAACTGAAGGCGCTCCATCAGGAAAGTGATGCCATTACCGGTCGGGTTGATGACCCTGCGGTCCCGCGGTCACTTCGCCAGACCCGCACGCGCAAACCGTTCCCTGAATCACTTCCTCGTGATGAAAAACGTCTGTTGCCGGCAGAAACCTGCTGCCCGGACTGTGGTGGCGTACTGTCATATCTGGGAGAGGATGCGGCTGAACAACTGGAGCTGATGCGCAGTGCCTTCCGGGTGATCCGCACCGTGCGGGAAAAACATGCTTGCCGACGGTGCGATCGCATCGTCCAGGCCGCGGCGCCTTCACGTCCTATAGAGCGAGGTATCGCCGGGCCGGGTCTGCTGGCGCGGGTGCTGACGTCAAAATATGCGGAGCATGCGCCACTGTATCGCCAGTCAGAAATCTATGCCCGCCAAGGTGTGGTACTGAGTCGTTCAGTGCTGTCAGGATGGGTGGATGCCTGCTGTCGGCTGTTATCACCGCTGGAAGAGGCCCTGCAGCAGTATGTTCTGACCGACGGCAAGCTTCACGCCGATGATACGCCGGTCCCGGTGTTGCTGCCCGGCAATAAAAAGACGAAAACCGGGCATCTGTGGACCTACGTGCGCGATGACCGCAACGCGGGTTCGCCGCTGGCACCGGCAGTCTGGTTCGCCTACAGCCACGACAGAAAAGGTCTCCATCCACAAACTCACCTTGCTGGCTTCAACGGCGTGTTGCAGGCAGATGCGTACGCCGGGTTCAACGAGCTGTACCGCGCAGGACACATAAAGGAAGCAGCTTGCTGGGCCCATGCCCGGCGTAAAATCCATGACGTCCATGCCCGCACACCCTCGGCAACCACAGAGGAGGCACTGAAACGCATCGGCCAACTGTATGCCATCGAAGCAGAGCTGCGCGGGTTACCGGCAGAGCAACGACTGGCACAGCGTCAGTTGAGAACAAAACCTCTGCTGAATGAGTTGGAAGGTTGGCTGCGGGAAAAAATGAAGACGCTGTCGCGCCACTCCGAGCTGGCGAAAGCGTTCGCATATGCTCTGAACCAGTGGTCTGCGCTGGCGTACTATGCGGAAGATGGCTGGGCGGAAGCGGATAACAACATCGCCGAGAATGCCCTGCGGATGGTCAGTCTGGGGCGAAAGAACTTCTTGTTCTTCGGCTCCGATCACGGTGGTGAACGCGGTGCACTGTTGTACGGGCTGATCGGGACATGCCGGTTGAACGGCGTGGATCCAGAGCGTTATCTGCAGCACATACTGAATGTGATCGCCGACTGGCCGGTAAACCGAGTTGGCGATCTCCTACCGTGGCGAGTAACCCTGCCAACAGAATAAGCTACCCGGCGGCTGTCAATACGGCTGTCGCTGGACGCTTACGCGTGTTCTGAACTTTTGGGGTGACGAAACGCTATCAGCTATAACAGTGGCTGATATAGCTGATAAAATTCACCATATCGCGGCCCATCATCCGCACTCTGCACGGCGATTTCGGCTGAACCTCTGCGATTTTTTCCAAGAGGCCCAGCGCGATGGCTTGATACCACTCGGTTATAATCCAGCCCTTGTTACCCGCGAGCCGTTTACGCCCGTAACCACAAACCGGCTGACACTTTCTGAATGGTCTGCCGTTTTTTGCAGAGCTGAAAGCGTGGCCCCCCGCTATTTTGTTATCGCGATGCTTTTAGCTCTGGTTGCCGCGCAACGCCGAGGGGATATTGTGGCATTCCACTCCACGCATGTATGTCGGTTCACAGGTTGCGGCCGGATTGGTTGGTCGGCTAGCGTTAANGCGCCGTCAGCGAAGATCTACTGACGATGTTGATACAGGAGCTCAAACGATGATCCCGCTGCCGGTCGGCACAAAAATCTGGTTGGTGGCCGGTATCACCGACATGAGAAACGGCTTCAATGGTCTGGCAGCCAAAGTGCAAACCGCGCTGAAAGACGATCCGCTGTCCGGCCATCTCTTTATCTTCCGGGGGCGCAGTGGCAGCCAGGTCAAACTCCTCTGGTCCACCGGTGATGGGCTGTGCCTGCTGACAAAACGGCTAGAGCGAGGTCGGTTCGCCTGGCCTTCAGCCCGTGATGGAAAAGTGTTCCTGACGCCAGCGCAACTCGCGATGCTGATGGAGGGTATCGACTGGCGGCATCCTAAACGCCTGCTTAACTCACTGACTATGTTGTAAAAAGGCATTATCCAGGTAACATGTCTGGGTATGGAAGATGCACTCCCCGACGACATCGAACAGTTAAAACGCCTTCTTGCCGAGCAGGAGGTGTTAAACCGCGCCTTGCAGGCAAAGCTTGAAGAACGTGAGCGGGAAATCGATCGGCTGCTGTCGCAGCTGGACAAGCTCCGGCGCATGAACTTCGGCAGCCAGTCCGAAAAAATAAGTCGGCGTATCGCGCAGACAGAGGCAGAACTGAAGGCGCTCCATCAGGAAAGTGATGCCATTACCGGTCGGGTTGATGACCCTGCGGTCCCGCGGTCACTTCGCCAGACCCGCACGCGCAAACCGTTCCCTGAATCACTTCCTCGTGATGAAAAACGTCTGTTGCCGGCAGAAACCTGCTGCCCGGACTGTGGTGGCGTACTGTCATATCTGGGAGAGGATGCGGCTGAACAACTGGAGCTGATGCGCAGTGCCTTCCGGGTGATCCGCACCGTGCGGGAAAAACATGCTTGCCGACGGTGCGATCGCATCGTCCAGGCCGCGGCGCCTTCACGTCCTATAGAGCGAGGTATCGCCGGGCCGGGTCTGCTGGCGCGGGTGCTGACGTCAAAATATGCGGAGCATGCGCCACTGTATCGCCAGTCAGAAATCTATGCCCGCCAAGGTGTGGTACTGAGTCGTTCAGTGCTGTCAGGATGGGTGGATGCCTGCTGTCGGCTGTTATCACCGCTGGAAGAGGCCCTGCAGCAGTATGTTCTGACCGACGGCAAGCTTCACGCCGATGATACGCCGGTCCCGGTGTTGCTGCCCGGCAATAAAAAGACGAAAACCGGACGTCTGTGGACCTACGTGCGCGATGACCGCAACGCGGGTTCGCCGCTGGCGCCGGCAGTCTGGTTCGCCTACAGCCCCGACAGAAAAGGTCTCCATCCACAAACTCACCTTGCCGGCTTCAACGGCGTGTTGCAGGCAGATGCGTACGCCGGGTTCAACGAGCTGTACCGCGCAGGACACATAAAGGAAGCAGCTTGCTGGGCCCATGCCCGGCGTAAAATCCATGACGTCCATGCCCGCACACCCTCGGCAACCACAGAGGAGGCACTGAAACGCATCGGCCAACTGTATGCCATCGAAGCAGAGCTGCGCGGGTTACCGGCAGAGCAACGACTGGCACAGCGTCAGTTGAGAACAAAACCTCTGCTGAATGAGTTGGAAGGTTGGCTGCGGGAAAAAATGAAGACGCTGTCGCGCCACTCCGAGCTGGCGAAAGCGTTCGCATATGCTCTGAACCAGTGGTCTGCGCTGGCGTACTATGCGGAAGATGGCTGGGCGGAAGCGGATAACAACATCGCCGAGAATGCCCTGCGGATGGTCAGTCTGGGGCGAAAGAACTTCTTGTTCTTCGGCTCCGATCACGGTGGTGAACGCGGTGCACTGTTGTACGGGCTGATCGGGACATGCCGGTTGAACGGCGTGGATCCAGAGCGTTATCTGCAGCACATACTGAATGTGATCGCCGACTGGCCGGTAAACCGAGTTGGCGATCTCCTACCGTGGCGAGTAACCCTGCCAACAGAATAAGCTACCCGGCGGCTGTCAATACGGCTGTCGCTGGACGCTTACGCGTGTTCTGAACTTTTGGGGTGACGAAACGCTATCAGCTATAACAGTGGCTGATATAGCTGATAAAATTCACCATATCGCGGCCCATCATCCGCACTCTGCACGGCGATTTCGGCTGAACCTCTGCGATTTTTTCCAAGAGGCCCAGCGCGATGGCTTGATACCACTCGGTTATAATCCAGCCCTTGTTACCCGCGAGCCGTTTACGCCCGTAACCACAAACCGGCTGACACTTTCTGAATGGTCTGCCGTTTTTTGCAGAGCTGAAAGCGTGGCCCCCCGCTATTTTGTTATCGCGATGCTTTTAGCTCTGGTTGCCGCGCAACGCCGAGGGGATATTGTGGCATTCCACTCCACGCATGTATGTCGGTTCACAGGTTGCGGCCGGATTGGTTGGTCGGCTAGCGTTAATAGTAACCGGGTCGGTATTTAGAAGAGATGACATTCATCATTGTCGTATCCACAGCCGGTATATGCCCCGCCCCATCCCGGTTGAAGCGTACGGACAGGGAAGGGCGTCGTACCCCCTATTGGTAGTATATTTGCAGGACGGACATCCCCTCGTATGCACCTGCATCGGCACTCCCCTCAAGGACGGAGGACAATACGAACGACTGAGGGGGGCCGATCGGACCCGACATACCCTCTGCCTGCAGTAGTGATGTGAGACCAGGAGTCAGTTCGATTCGACGAGGGATCAATTCGACCGTGAGGTTAGTGGGCCTGCTGCATTCGATGGTCCCTGTGACGCTCGCCCGGTCTCCGTTGGGTGACGCAGTATGATGTACAAGCTCGAGATTGTTGGGTGTCACCTTGCATTCGGTGTCGGGCGGCGGAACGTTTACGCAGTCTGAAGCGGGAGCGAGGCGGTTGTAGGGCATACTCGGTGTGGATGCACTCCCCGGAAATATGGCGACGACGATGCACAAACTGTCACTGTCGGTCACCAACCCAGCACGGACCGTCCCCGGATGCCGACGCAGGTATTCTTCTCCGGCGCGCCTCCAGTTGGTGCAGCCATTTTCTACGATGCAATTGACTACATCAGTCACGGTGGTGTTACATGTAGTTGGTTGATTGTTCACTTGTCGGCAAGACCACACTGATAGACCCCCGTGCGTGTATGCGCCAGATAGGGAGAGGGGGAAGGGTGTTACGGGGATCCCTTCTCTCATGAATACCTGGGCGGTCACTCGGCGGCCGTTCGTGTCGACCACACCTGCGTCGGGATAAAGCTCCGCCGCGCATGGCAGGGAGAATAGAAGTATCATCATTACTATTGTTCGCATTGCACTATCCTCGTGTCCCTTTATTGATTGGTCAGGGGGTTGGCGGTCGGGCATATTTATCTAATACAAATGTCGTGACGGGCAATCACCCTACGTTCTGCAAGAGGTGTTTTGCCCATGTCATCCACCGGGCTTCGTACTCCCGCACCCGCAGTGCGGTCTCTGCCTCTGACAGCCCCCGTCTGCGCGCCTGCTCATAAAGCCGCGTAATACGTTCCCGATGGTTGTCTAATGCTCTCGGGGCTATCCTGGGCCCCAGCGGGGAATACCACAGTCCCAGCCAATCAAAACCCTGTCCAATTCGCCCCAGTTGCGTTTTATCCGGATGGGTTTCAAAACCACCCACATCAAAAAATGCATGCAGACGTTTGATTGCCTTGCGTAAATGCCAGCGCGTTTTCGTGAAAAAAATAAAGTCATCCATATACCGGGCATAAAATACCTCCTCACGTGTCGCAAAATAATTGTCAACATGCCGCAATAAACTGCCGCCAATCAGCGGGCTAAGCGCACTGCCACGACAAATGCCTTTTCCGGGCGTAACAATTTCACCGCCGTCCTCAATACTGTAATGGAGCCATTGCAGACACAGGTCCCGGCAGACCACGTCGACGACATGCCAGTGCAGTTGACCAGCCACCTGATGCTTTACAATATGCCGGTAATACCCCCGGATGTCAGTTCGGTACACAAATCGCCATTCCCCGCTGCGCCAGGCGGAGGACACACACCGTGTCGACCCGCTGACGCCGCCATGCCCCTTCAGGTGATGACAATGCGCGCTTCTGGGTAATTTCCCATCAACCTGCATCGCCACCCACTTCAAGACCAACGCATCGTGTGCCGACCATTGCACCCAATGCCGAGCATGGCGATGAAATACCACCATAGGGGAGAGTCGATATTCTCCAGCCAAGACAGTGTTAAACCACTGCACTTTCCGGTGTGGCCAGTTAAAACGCAGGTCCCACACATCGGCATTCGGTGGTGAATGTTGCCGTCGCTGGCACAACCAACGGTATGCAGTGTCCCAGTCCTGCACCGCGCTGTCTTCTGTCGGTATATGTCTGTCACTGCCTGCTTGTGGTCGCTTACTCATACGCCAGGCTGAACGTCGCCGTGGCGGCGAAAGTACCGTGCCCGATAGTCTTGCTGCTTACCGCCTCCGGCTCACCCTGTACATACGCTTTCAGCCCTATCACGTTGCTCCCTGTCTGCAAAGGGTAAGTGTCGCTTGCCTGATTAAGTGGCAACGGCTGCGCATCCGGCGTTTCCAACCCTATTGCAATCCCCGTCGCCATACTGCCCCCATCCAGCGCCAACAACCCCGGTAACACTGCACTTTCCATCCCCTCGAACGTCACCGTTACCGTATTCGACAGGCTCAGGTCACACTCCGCCAGCCGTACCTCAAACGCCTGCCCCGGGGTCCGCGTATTTTGATAAAGGTACTTGTCCACGATGCTGCCAAACTCCAGCTGGATATCGTCGTCTCCCGGAGGAATGACGCACGGCTCTGCCACCAGGGCACCATACAGTCGCACGTTTGGTTCAGCAGCGACCAAGGACGACGCCCCCGTAAGCGCTAATAACAGTACCGAAAACATGAGGTGTTTCATGCGTCCTCTCCTCATTGATAGTCTGCCTGCAACGTTGCCCAGGCCTCGAAGGCCCCTTCCGCCAACGTACTCCCCGCATTTTTCACCGGGACGGCTTCTAACCGCGGTGGATTCGCCAGATCAATCGCCAGTGAGCTTCCCGGGGTAAAGGGCTGGTCATTCTGATAAACCCGAATACCCAGATTCTCTTTATTGGTTTGCAATGCCTGCCCATCAAATCCCGTCGCGGTACCGCTCAAGTTCAGAGTGAGTGCCCAAGTGCCGCTGCCACCACCTCCGCAGGTGATTTGATAATTCAGCATCTGGCGGTAGTTCACACCATCCACTTTGTTGATACCCACCCGCTCACCGAAGTCGACGTCCACCTGATTGCCGTCGTTGATGGTGCACGGCGGCGGCTCTATCAATGTTCCGCGAAATGTCATATCCGCGTTCCCTTCCGCGAGGAGGGGGGACAATAATCCCAGTGTTACGACCAGTAACAGGGCATCCCGGGTTAACTGCTTTCTCATGGCCTGCTCCTGTTACTGATAATCCACTTTCATCGTGGCCCCGGCCGTAAACTCGCCGCCGGTCAAGGTGGCACCATTTTGTTTCACCGGTACCGCCCACAGCTCGGGTTTGTTCGGGTACGTGAAGTTCAACCAGCCGTTTACCGGCAACTTGGTGTCCCCCTGTTGCAGTTCGATCCCCAGCCCGGTCTTGTTGGTTTGCAGCACAGTGCCATCAAAATCAGCTCCTGCCCCTTGCACCTGCAGCTTCATCGCATTGGATGTCGCATCGTTGCAGTCCAGCGTATAGGTCACCGGCAGACGGTAATTGTTGCCATCCACTCGCGTTGTCAGCACATCCCCAAATTCCACCACGATAGGACGGTCGTCATTAATGATGCACGACGGAGGAGCCACTACGGTCACCTTCACAGTAACGGTGGTAGCAGCCTGCGTTATTATGGGGAGCACCATCAGTAAAACAGCAAGACCGTAACCCGCGCGCCGATGTCTCGTTACTCTGTTCATCTCACGCACCTCAGTCATAGCTCAGGTGAAAATCCACCACGGCCCGGTAACTGCCCGCTATCAATGGGGCAGGCGTACGCTCCGGCACCACGGTATAACTCAGGATGTCTTGCCCCGGTGACACCTGCAGCGGTTTACCCCAACTGCCCAAACGCACATCCTCACCCTGGGCCGTCTCGAGCCGCAATCCCAACCCCGAGACGCCCTTGGCCTTCACCAACTGCGGGTTATCGGCATCACGGGGGGCGTTAAAACTCACCGTCACCGCAGGTTGGTCGTTCGACCAGGTCACCCCGCCGGTGCGCAGGTCACGACTGCCGGCCGGACTGTGCAGACAGTCCGCCAGACGCAGTTCAAACCGCACCGGCTCACCGCGGGCGCCGATGACCTGCAAACGCCCGGTTCCCGTCTCTCCCAGCGCGATGTCCTGATGCGCACTCGCCATCTCCAGCCGACAGGCGCTCTCCGTCAATGCGCCGTGTACGTACAACGTGCCGTTGGCGCCCTCAACCTCCCAGTTGTCCACCGCCGCTTGCGTATGGGCCGACGGTAACAGCCACAGCATCATGCCCAGCGTCAACGGCACCATCAGCGCCAGGCCACCCAACGTGCTGTAATAGTTCAGCTCATCAAGCCAGTGCCCGTGACCTAAAACCTTACCGGTCTTGGTTGTCATCTTTATTCTCCCGTCCCGCCCTCAGGCATTGCCCCATGGTCGGTATCATTGATTCATTGAGAAGAAGGGGCTTACCCTCCTTTCTTCTCCGGCACCACGGTACAGGTCGTACCACTGCAGTTGAAGCTCAGCTGCGGCCGACCGCCGTAGTCATTGACATAGGTCAACACCGGGCTATTGCCCACACTGGAGGCGCTCACCGTCAGCGGCAGGTTGCCCTTCGGCGGCACCATCATCGGCTCAAACCCCTTTACGCCAGGCGCATCCTTCTTACTACCCGCATCCACAATGGTCACGTAGTACGGCGTCAGGTTATTCACCACGTACTTGTCACCTTGCTTACTCAGCGTCAGTTGCTCCTGTGGCGGCACGCCACTCTTGTCCATCGCAATGCCGGCCGGACGGTAGAACAATTTAATGCGCGTCTGCAGCGCAATCTGCAACGTGTTCGGCTTGCTGCTCTTCGGCGGAATTTCCCGCAGGTTGAAGTAGTAGACCGTCTCCCGGTCCTGCGGCAGCAGTTTGGCCGCAGGCAGCGCCTGAATCTTCACCTGACTCGGCTTGCCCGGCTCAATACGTTGCACCGGTGGCAACACGGTGAGGGGACTCTGGATTTTGTTGCCCTTTTCGTCCTCTATCCAGCCCTGCGCCAGGTACGGCAACTGCTTGTTCTGGTTGCTGACATTCAGGCTCACCGAGTTCTGACCACCGTCAAAAATCACCCGAGTACGGTCCAACGCAATCGCTGCCTGGGCCTGCTGGGCAACCAGTGCACCTATCAAGGCGGCGGTTACGGCGGTCGACGTAAAAAAAGTATTTCGCATAGCAAGCTCAACTCCGTTGTGTGTTTTCGTCATTATTCTGCGCGGGCATGTCACCCATTCAGATAATTAAAAGCGAATGCCCTTTTCATTATTCAGTGCTGAAGATACCGCTCCGGTCTCAGTAGACACCGCCATTACCTCAGGCGATAGGACGGGTTTCGCCGCGTCACTGACCTGCTTCGGCATCGGTGTCTTCAGCGGATGACACGGCAGCAGCAGCGTGTTCATCAACATGTCCGGCGGCAGTGGCGTCGGCATCCGCACTTCACACTGTGCCCCGCCGTTCCAATGCACCGTCATGACCTCCCCGGCGTTAATACCGCTCAGGTAGACACTGCCGCCATCATTCACCAAACCGGTCTCCTGTTTACGGGCGTTCAGCACCGTGGCACCGAACGGCGGCTCGCTGCCGTCGGCCAGCTTGATGACCGCCATCGCCTTCTCGCCGGCAATCACGTCAAACTTGCGGTATCCGATGGCGCCCTCCGTCAGCGTCGCCTGCACCACAGAGTTTGTGGCTTCCGCCCTTATTCAGGTCAATGCTCGCCTTGTTGCGGTAATAGCTGCTCACATCGCCAATCACCGCCTTGCCCCAGACGTTGGTGTTGGTGGTTCTGCCGTAGCCACGTACCGGTACGTCCGGCACACCATTGGTATCAATCAGCATCCGTGTGCCGCCGGCCATACCGGCGCGATGGGCCGCACCGCCTTCGGCGGTCAGTGTCATCCCGCCCTGCGCGGACAAGCCCACGGCACTGTACCGATCTTGCTGATAACTGGCGTTGGCGCTCAGACGCGCAGCATCCCCTTCATGGTTGTAATACCCGCTCAGATTGGCGCCGCTCCGCGAACTGCCGGCACTCAGCTGATAGTTGTTATGTTCGTCAATCCGGTCGTAATACCCCACCCGATGCGTGGTGTCGTTACGGTTGACGGTAGTGTTGTAGCTGACCGTCCCGCTCCCTCCCCACGGCATCGACAGCGACAGGTACCCACCGTCGTCCTTGGTGCCGTTATACTCGCTACGATAGGCCGACAGCGACAGGCTCACATTGCGGAACCGGCCAACATCAAAGTAACGCGACAGCGTCAGGTTGTAGCGGTCATTGGCCGGGCGGTCCCAGTAGGTCTCGTGGCTGTAGTTGAGGTAACTGCTCAGGCCCCAGTCGCGGAAATGCTTGTTGAAGGTGATGGTGTACATCTCCTTGCCGTTACCGCTGCGGGTGCCGTAATACCGCGCGTCCAGGTACTCGCTCATACTCATGAAGTCCCGTTCCGAGAAGCGATACCCGGCGAACGTCACCTGGCTGTCGTACTCATCAAAGTTCTTCGAGTAACTCAGGCGGTAAGAGCCACCACTGAGCGTGCCGTCTTCCTGCGGCAACCTTGCCCGTGACTGGGTAGCATCGAAGGACAGGGCGCCGAGCGCCATCAGATCACGACCGATACCGAGCGACAGGGCGTTGTAATCGCCCCCAGCCAACGCACCGCCGTACAGTGACCAGCCGTTGCTGACCCCCCAGGAGAACTCACCAGTGCCAAACATGGGCCCCCGGGAATGATGGTTAAAATCAGACGGTTTGCCGGCTGCCAGCTTGAAGCGCACGGAGCCTGGGCGCGTCAGGTACGGGATACTGGCAGTGTTCATCACAAACTCCTGCACACTGCCGTCCTGTTCTTCCACGCGCACGTTCAGCTCACCCGATACCGCATCATTGATGTCCTGAATACGAAACGGTCCCGAAGCCACAGTAGCCTCATACAGCACTCGCCCCTGCTGGCTGATGGTCACCTTCGCGTTGGTTTTTGCCACCCCCACCACTTCCGGTGCATAACCACGCAGGTTCGGCGGCAGCATGTTGTCATCCGAGACCAGACTCGCACCGGCAAAGCGGAAACTGTCGAACATACCTGAATCCAGGTAACTCTCGCCCAGCGTCATTTTCGAGCGCAGGGCTGGTATGGCGCGATAGGCGTAATACCGGCTCCAGTCCAGCTGTTTGTGGGTCGACTGACCGTTGCCGGTCTTGTGATCGAGGTTGGCCTGCCAGTCTGCTCGCAGTCGCCAGGTGCCCAGATTGGCCCCTGTGGTACCGTTGCCGCTCAGGGCATAACCACGAGTGCCCTGCTTCAGCTGATGCTGACTGCGGGCATTGACGTTGTAGTCGAACAGCAGCCCCGGAATACCCTCATCCCAGCGTGACGGTGGGTCCCAGTTCTCGGCGGTATACTCCAGAAACGCCTGGGGAATGCTCAGATACAGGGCATTGGTGGCCAAATCACCGCGCATTTCCATCCCCTGTACGCTGCGCTCATCTAGACACGCGCCGCCATGCCACCAGGTCAGTGACTTGAGCATATTTTCCTTGAACCCCAACTGTTCGACCAATGCCGGACTGAGGCACGCCCGGCTGCCACCTGGCTCCCCTTCCGGCGGGTAGAACGGGATTTGTTGTTCCGGCAGTTCATTTTTATTGATATGCACCGTCATGCCGTAGGTGCCGGGCATGATATAACCCCCACGGGAAAACTGACTCAGGTCGATATTTTTACGGTCATTGACGTCCAGTACGTCAGTATTGAACTGAATGTCTTCTGCTGCATAGACCACCGTGATTGGTGACCCCAGCGCCAGCGAAATACACAACCCCAGCACCTGAAGACGAGCCTGTTTTCCCGTTGGTGACATTCTCATACCCTTAACCTTTATCATTATTCATTCGCGGCACGCCGACGACACGTCGTCGCATTTAATAGCCGTACTCATCAGAAATAATCCAGCTTGAAACGCACGAAGGAGAAATAATCCCCCGTTTTTAATGCGTGACTGTTGGCCATCAATGTCATGGCGTAATTCAGCGTCATGCTGCCTGGGATAATGTTATCCATCGGCAAAGGAATACCTGGCTCGGCAATATTCCCTGTAGCATCCGTAATTCTCAGAGCAACGCCTGAAGCATCGCCGCGCACCCCAAACAATTCCCCCTCAGCATCCCCATCAAAGGTCACCTGGAATTGTTTCCAGTCCTCTTTCCCGGGGCGCTCGGTAATACAATTCACCAGCTTGATAGAAAATGGCTTGCTGCGTCCCTGACCATCGCGAATAATATCCGCCAATGGCACAGTCTCCATATCGATGGTCTGCTCCCGGCTCTCGACGGCAATGGCGCAGGCGGTATCAATAATAGCCCCTTGCATATTGACCCTTCCCCACCCCTGAACGGAATGAGCGCCCTGAGCCGAAAAAGCCCACAGGGATAACAGGCAAGGGGCCACGATAAAATAACGATATTTAACCCTCATACGTGGTTACCTTTTAATAAAGCATCGATAAAAATGCATGCGGAATTCCCGCATGCATACACACAAATATCGGAGATACTTAAAAAATAAAATTACGTGGGGCGAACTTAGTTATACGCCAGGGTAAAGTCGGCGACCGCCTGGAAATCACCCTCAGTGATGGTGGCTGAAGCACCATCACCCTGCACATAGGCAGCAAAGCTCAGGGTATTGTTACCTGCCTGAATTTCCTGCTCTTTGGTCGGTTTACCCAGCTCGATCACAGCACCAGAACCATCGGTAATGGCAATACTGGCACCCTGGGCCGAGCCAGTGATACCCAGCAGGCCGTTACCCGCAACAGACTCCATTCCACTAAAGGTCGCTGTCACTTTGTTATTACCCGCATCAAACGAGCAGTTATCCAAATCGATGGTGAAATTACGTGGTGTAGACTTGCCGCCATTTTGCAGAGCAACATTGGAGATCTGGCCCATTTCAACGGTCTGATCAATCGATTCAGGAGAGATAGAGCATGGCGCATCAATAATTGCACCGGTAAACGTCACTTTACCATGCCCCTGATCGGCATAAGCAGTAGAAGACAAACCGAAAGCAACAGCGGCAGCCAGCATGATTTTATTCAGTTTCATGAATGTATTTCCTTAGCATATTTAATTGATGTCAAAAGTGACGGTAGTAATTACAAACAACAACACCAGTTACCCGCACCTCCCTATAAGAGGTGTGAAGGATAGTTAAAAAGTTAGTCCTCAGGAGGTATGTAACCATCACCCCTCGGATGAAATATATTCTTACAGACGAATCTCGAAATAACAAATAACTTTCAAGCAATACAAAAAATAAAACACTTCATTCCAACTTTTACTTCATATATTTAATTTAACGAGTAAATCGATCGTTTGAATTAATGAATTAGCATAATCTATCGCACTTCACAAAACTGCCGACATCATTGATCGCAAAACAAAAACAAACGCTATAATCCAACAGCTTAAAGATACTGATGGGCAAGCCTCTGAGGTTTGGCGAACCCACGCAACATGCCTTAATAAGAAAAAAGTAGGTTCCATGAATCGTGCAGCTACCGTGATTGCAATCATCACGCCCACTTTTTCTTGTTTCTAAAAGTGAAAAAATACACAGGGGATGAATACCCATGGCAATAGCCACGACGCCTAAACGTCAGGCACAACAACATTTGCAGAAAGCCTTATTAAAAACGCTGCATGAAATGGCTCCCCAAAAGATTGGAGACACATTACCGCCGTGCCCGGAATGGCCTTCTACACGACAACTTGCCGATGCCCATGACATCAGCATCTACAAAGCCCGGCTCCTTCTATTGGACCTTGTCAAAAATGACCAGGCCACTGTGTGTACCCCGAAAGCAAATAGCACCTTACGCTGGTACCCACTCACGCAAAAATGACGTCAACAGACACCGGCTAACAAAGGAGAACGCAGTTGCCTACCACCTTTAATATTTTTGTGACCGGCATTGTATTCCTGTCGCTGTTCCTGTTTTGGGTCATATTTTTGGCGCAAGCAAAAAACCTCACCACCACGCCAACCATTGATGTCATGGCTGCAGGCGGAATATTACTCGTCCTTCCATTGATTTATTCCCCTGGTTTCTGGCTCTCTGAGGCAACACATCGCATTGTCGGTCTCGGTGTAGGACTCCTGTATTTGTTTTCCTGTCTGCAGTTGCGCTTTGATCGGCGCACATTAGCATGGACGATAAATAGCCTTCTGTTGCTGGTTGTCATTCAGGCATTTGTCGCGCTGCAGCAACTTTTTATCCCCGACGCCGCTTGGGCGCCTTTATACGGTAAACGGATATATGGCACCTTCTTCCAGCCTAATGTCCTGGCCAGTTTTATTGCCACCGGGCTGGCGCTGGCATTGATGCTGTTTCTGCTGCCCGTATTTTCCCTGGCGCGTGCCGAATACGAACGATTACGCCTGACAGGACTCGCCGTCACACTGGTGGTATTTTCTGCGCTGCTGGTCTGGGGGCAATCCCGTGCTGGTTGGCTCGGTGGCATTATGGTGTTGCTGCTATATATTGGTCGGTTTGGCCGGGTATATCCCACAGGCAGTGCGCTGGCCTGTGCCGCGATACTGACTGGGGTATTAGTGGGGTTGGGGGGATTGTGGTTTGGTGGTGAAACCATCGTGTCCATCAGCCATGAACAGAGCAATCAGGCCCGCTGGACCATGCTGCAGGATACGTTGTCCATGATAGCAGACAAACCGTTGCTGGGATGGGGATATGGGAGCTTCGAATTCGCCTTTCAGCACTATCGTATCAACCAGGTGCCCCCGACGATGGTTACGGAAATTGCACGCCATCCCCATAACGAGATATTGCTGTGGGTCGTCGAAGGGGGCGTGGTCGCCCTCATCGGATGGGCATTTATTCTGTACGGTGCATTTCGCGTAGTATGCCGGGCACGGCATCATGACCGAGAGGCATTTGCGACCGGGGCTCCTCTGGCAGGATTGCCTACAGCACTGTGTATTGCTCTCGTTCCCATCGCTATCCATTCTCAGCTGGAATACCCCTTCTACCAGTCTGCGCTGCATTATTTTGTCTTTCTCCTGCTGTACGCCATGGCCGATCGTTTCAGTCACGGTGCTGATGCACGTCCAGCAAAAGCGTCACACTCGGGCCCCCTCATCGCCACACTCTTGTCGAGCATGGCGCTGGCCGCCACCGTGGCAACCGGATTTGCCCTGAAGAGCAAGCGGGCTATTACCCAAACAGAAGCCTATGCCATGGCAGATATCACGCCACTGAAGACCCTGCCGGCCTTGTCCCGATGGCTGTTTCAGGAGCGTGTCATTTTCGATGAACAGGTCAACGCGCTGCTCACCTACAACCGTACCCACGATGAGCAATTGCTGGAGCAATACCGTCAGTGGGCCCAGAGCTACCTGAGCCGGCGGGTCGACAAGAACGTCTATGTCAGTCTAATACGGATATTGCGCCACCAGGGGCAGCTTGCCTCAGCGGAGCAGTACCGACGGGATGCCGCTCGTTTTTTCCCTCGTGAGCTGACGTTCATGAACGTCTCCCCGCCGCAGAGTATTAAGGAGGGAAAATGAAGCCCCATATCGACATCGTGATCCTCGATGACGACCGCTATTTTTCGCTGGGTCTGGAAACATTATTACAAGAACATTTCATGCATAAGGGGTGGTCGGTGACGTTTTTACCTGCGCCATTGTACCCTATGGCCAACCTGATCATACAAGCGGACAAAGTCACCCGGCCGTTGCAGTTTTGTCACGTCCGAAAGCCTGTCAAACAGCACAACATTATTACCATTCAGCAAACACCCCGCCTGCGACGCCGACTCCCTGCCTGCATGAGTGAACACGGGATCATCCGGCGCCGCGACAGTACGGTGGTGGTATTACATCTGGTTGAGCAAGTGTTTGGAGGGCTTATACCTGTATCTCCCCACCCGTGCTCTCACTGTTCGCAGGCCCTCACCCCCCGTGAATGGGAAGTGCTCTACACCATCCGGCGAGGTCTGGTGCCCAGCCAGGTCGCGGGGTGTCTGAACCTGAGTGTTAAGACCGTCAGCGCCCATAAGCGTGCCGCCATGCGCAAACTGGGATTTCAGCGTAATACCGAATTGTACCAGTGGCTGCTACAAGGCGGCCTTGACATTAAAAAGAGAGAACTTTTGTGAACAAAATCAAATCAAAAAATTGTACGGCATTGCTGTTGCTACTCACTGCCGGCGTGGCTTTGCTGAGTGGTTGTGAGGGGAGTAAGCGCCCTGCGGCCGTCACACAACCCCAGTTGTCCAGTGAAGAGGAAAAAACACCGGCACAAAAAGAAACCGAGCGGATGGCACTGTGTCAGAAAGAACTCGAGGCATTGAAAGCCATCAATCCTGAACAACACACCGCACTTCGCCAGGAGTTCGACCGACTGATGAGCGGTGCAGCCTCCTATGCCAATGTGCGTACACGGGTCAACAGTGAGACACAAGACACCGTGGATGCGCTCTACCGTTACAAAATAAACCGCCTGTGCGCCGATATTACCCAGGCAACCCTCACCGGACTGGCCGAGCGCGGGGAGCGCCTGAAATGAGCCGCAGAAACGGGGGCAATTTGCCCCTTATTCACCGATTGACGATCTTGTTACCGTTGCTGTGTCTGACAAGCCCCGTACATGCCGACGACGATGGCGTTCCGGCGCTGCTGCAGTTTGCCGAACAGTATCGCAACCAACAACCTGAGACAAAAGAGACACCGCCGGCAGGTAAACCCGCTCAAAAAACGTCAAGATCGTCTCAGCCAGGCCCGGGGACTAAACACGAGCGTCNAAAAGCAAGAAGCACCCTGAAAGAAGCTGAAGCAAAACTACAATCGCAACCATCTCCCTCGACTACATCAACATCACGTGGATCTTCCCACGCGCCAATAGACTTGGCGCCTCTACAGCAATTGCTCGTCGGGCTGCGGAAGGCGATAAGTGAGCCCCCGGACGCCAAGCAAACCCAGGCGTTGATTGCACAGGTCAGGCAGCAGGTTGAGCAAGAACGGGCCACCCTGACTGATATTCAGGCCAGGAAAACCCAGTTGCAGGCAGAGTTGGTCGACCTGAAAAGTCAATTGCAAACCCGCGGACAAGATATCAGCCGTGAACAACACGCTCAACAAGGCTTACAGCATCGACTGGATGATGCACAAACCAAATTGGATGAAAAAACAAAAGCTCTGGCGACACTGCAATTGTCCGAAAAGACACTGAATGAAGCCAAAGAGGCTCAGAATAACATTCTGGCGGATCTGAACATGCAACGCGATACGCTGGAAACAACGCGCAAGGCACAAATGGCCAGGATCGAACAGATAGAACGTGAACGAGCCAGTCTGCTCACAGACAAACAAACCTTGCAGAAAAAATATGACAGCCTGCAGCAGCAACTCCATACCGCCGAAGCCCGACATGCCGAACAGGCTCAAACGTTATCGCGATTAGAGACAGAGAATGGATCGCTACGCACCCGGGCAAAATGGCTGGTTAAACCCGAAAGCCTGACGCGTCCCGAAACGCGCCAGGCTTATGCCGCGGGCAGTGCGCTGGGGCAGGATATCATCACCCTGCTCGACGAACGTAAAGCCTGGGGCGTTATCGCGGACCGACAAACGGTCCTGTCCGGCATCATTGACACGTTCTCAGGGCAGTACCAGCTAGCCCCTGACATCCTAAGCACCGCCCTGGCGGAGTCCGAAGATGTCGTCAACACTGCACGCACGACAGCAAGTCTGACACAGCAAAAAAAGGATGAGGCATTCGTTGCAAACTTCAAAAAACAAAAAGGGGTGAAACAGTCTCCCTCCGGCTTCTGGTACCGGGTGGATTATGTCGGCGATACACCGATTGCAAAAGAGGCCGTGGTCGGGGTGGTTGTTAAAGAATCGATGACGGATGGTACCGTTATTCAGGACATGGATTTGAGTGGCAATATGCTCTCTCAGCCACTGAGTGCGTATCCGCCCCTGTTCCGCGAAGCGATAGGCCATCTGCGTAACCACGGCTCCCTCACCATGGTCGTCCCCCCATCACTTGCTTACGGCGAGGCAGGATACCCGCCCAACGTGCCGCCAAACGCAACCATGGTCTATACGTTGAGGATTGAAAATACAGAAGCGGCATCGGATAAATAACACTTTTGAATACAACCAAATCGAGGAGGAGAAAATGGAGTACATCGTCATTATTTTAGTCTTGCTGTTAATCGCCTGTGGC
>KZ309978.1:0-15423 GCA_000376725.2 Ladona fulva
AGTAGCAAATCGTCCAGGACCAAATCGTCAAGGAGCAAATCGTCCAGGACCAAATCGTCCAGGACAAAATCGTGGAGGACCAAATAAATTTCTCACTACGTCAAAATAAATTTCTCATTGGGACCATTTTGTCGAGCACCAAATCGTCCAGGACCAAATCGTCCAGGACGAAATCGTCAAGGAGCAAATCGTACATGACCAAATCGTCCAGGACAAAATCGTGGAGGACCAAATAAATTTCTCACTACGTTAAAATAGATTTCTCACTAGGACCATTTTGTCGAGCACCAAATCGTCCAGGACCAAATCGTCGAGGACCAAATCGTCGAGGACGAGATCGTTTAGGACCAAATCGTTTAGGACCAAATCGTCGAGGACCAAATCGTCGAGGACCAAATCGTCCAGGACCAAATCGTCCAAGACAAAAAGTCCAGGACCTAATCGTTTAGGAACAAATCTTCGAGAACCAAACCTTCCAGGATCAAATTTTTGAGGAACAAATCCTCCAGGACCAAATCGTACAGGACCAAATCGTCGAGGGCCAAATCCTCCAGGACGAAATCGTCCAGGACCAAATCGTTGAGGACCAAATCGTCCAGGACCAAATCGACCAGGACCAAATCATCGATTACCAAATAGTCCAGGATAAAATAGTCGAGGACCAAATTTTCAAGGACCAAATCGTCCAGGACAAATTCGACGAGCACCAAATCGTCGAGGACCAAATCGTCCAGGACCAAATCGTCCAGGACAAAATCGACGAGGACCAAATCGTCCAGGAGTAAATCGTCGTGGACGAAACCGTCCAGGACCAATTCGTCGAAGACAAAATCGTCCAGCACGAAATCGTTGAGGACCAAATCATCCAGGACAAAATCGTCGAGGACCAAATAAATTTCTCACTACGTCAAAATAAATTTCTCACTAGGACCATTTTGTCCATTTTGTCGAGCACCCAATCGTCCAGGACCAAATCGTCGAGGACCAAATCGTCCAGGACCAAATCACCGAGGACCAAATCGTCCAAGACCAAATCACCTAGGACCAAATAGTACAGGACCAAATCACCGAGGACCAAATCTTGCATGAGATTCCGACAAAATCGTCCAGCACGAAATCGTTGAGGACCAAATCATCCAGGACAAAATCGTCGAGGACCAAATAAATTTCTCCCTACGTCAAAATAAATTTCTCACTAGGACCATTTTGTCCATTTTGTCGAGCACCCAATCGTCCAGGACCAAATCACCGAGAACCAAATAGTACAGGACCAAATCACCGAGGACCAAATCGTCCAGGAC
This sequence comes from Ladona fulva, assembly GCA_000376725.2. Lineage (NCBI taxonomy): Eukaryota > Metazoa > Arthropoda > Insecta > Odonata > Libellulidae > Ladona > Ladona fulva. Next base: position 1,302 of record KZ309978.1, read on the forward strand.
CAAATCACCGAGGACCAAATCTTGCATGACCAAATCACCGAGGACCAATTAGCACAGGACAATATCACCGAGGACAAAATAGTAGAGGACCAAATCACCGAGGACCAAATATTACACTACCAAATCATCGAGGACCAAATCGTCCAGGACCAAATCACCGAGGACCAAATAACACAGGACCAAATCTCCGAGGACCAAATCGTCCAGGACCAAATCACCGAGGACCAAATAGTGCAGGACCAACTCACCGAGGACCAAATCGTCCAGGACCAAATCACCGAGAACCAAATAGTACAGGACCATATCACCAAGGACCAAATCGTCCAGGACCAAATCACCGAGGACCAAATAGTACAGGACGAAATCACTGAGGACCAAAACATCCAGGACGTAATCACTGGGGACCACATAGTACAGGACCAAATCACAAGGGACCAAAAAGTACAGGACCAAATCACCGAGGACCAAATAGTACAGGACCAAATCACCGAGGACCAGATCGTCTAGGACCAGATCGTCTAGGACCAAATCACCGTGCACCAAATAGTACAGGACCAAATCACCGAGGCCAAATCGTCCAGGACCAAATCACCGAGGACCAAATAGTACAGGACCAAATCACCGAGGACCAAATCGTCCAGGACCAAATCTCCGAGGGCAAAATCGTCCAGGACCAAATCACCGAGGACCAAATCGTTGGGGACCAAATTGTCCATGGCCAAATCTCTGAGTAAAAATTTGTCCAGGACCAAATACCGAGGAATAAATCGTCCAGGACCAAATCTCGAGAAGATCTATAGAATTTCGCGGGATTTTGTTCGGATTCGCCTTAGAAACGGCAACTTTGATTCCGTAACAATTGACAATTTCTCGAAATTGAGCGGAAAAATGACAGATTTTTCAGTCTTAGTCCATAGTAACCGTGAATTTCTATGAAACTCATTGAGATTTTTCGTGGTTTCTCATCGAAATCGCTGTTGAAACGGCATTTTGATTCTATAAACAATTGACAATTTATCTAAAATGAGCGGAAAAATGACGGATTTTTCAGTCTCAGTCTAGTGGTAATCGTGCATTAAAGGTGAAATTATTGAGATTTATCCTAGTTTTTCATCGAAATCGCCGCAGAAACGGCATTCTATATTTTGATTCTATAAAAAAATGACAATTTCTCGAAATTGAGCGGCAATATGACGGATTTTTTAGGCTCATTCCATACTAACTNGACCAAATCACCTAGGACCAAATAGTACTGGACCAAATCAACGAGGACCATCGTCCAGGACCAAATCACTGAGGACCAAATTGTACAGGACCAAATCACCGAGGACCAAATCACCGAGGACTAAATCACCGAGGACCAAATAGTACTGGACCAAATCAACGAGGACCATCGTCAAGGACCAAATCACTGAGGACCAAATCGTCCAGGACCAAATCACCTAGGACCAAATAGTACTGGACCAAATCAACGAGGACCATCGTCCAGGACCAAATCATTGAGGACCAAATCGTCCAGGACCAAATAGTACAGGACCAAATCACCGAGGACCAAATCTTGCATAACCAAATCACCGAGGACCAATTAGCACAGCTGTCATAAAAGGATGAACACTGACAGAGCAGAATGCATTTATTTAATGCTTCAGCATATTAAGTGTAAATTACAGTTTAGTAATGGTGAGTAAAGAAAAATTTCCACGACAAGTGTGGATTGAAATGATTTGATCACAATTAACAACTTCTTATCATACCAATAGTAATTCTTGTTTCAAGCAGACACCCTACATTGCTATTTCTGCTTTTTTGTAGGCAAGGAAGAATTACATGATAACTTAGCAGAAGTGATTCTTGGAGTGGCCTGGATAGGTATGTAAGATTAGTATTTAATTATAGTAAGATGTAGGTCTGAAACATTTGCAATATATTGAATACTTTATGGTATATGACCGTTTTTTCTTCTTATCTTTTAGATAGCAGAATTTTTTCTGATTTTACATTTTTGGTGGCGAGAATTGTTCAGAAATTCACAGAGGTTATGTGTAATATTTAATGCCGCAGCTTTATATGAAATATATAATCACAATATAACACTGAGTAAGGAACAAAGGAATCGTCCAGCTTAGTATCTATCAGAAAAATTTAAGTTTGCTAAGTTAATGAATTATTTATAAGGAAATGTGAGTATAAAACCACTGCTGTAGATTAAATCCATTATTATGTAATAATTTCTTTCGTTCTTTTTAAAGGTGGCTTTCATTCCTGATTTAATTTTTTGACAGCAAGAAATGAGCAGATAGTTAAAGAGAAGAAGCAATGCATGGAGTGGAGAAGCTCAGTATGTAGGAATGATAGCTTAACCAGAAAGTATGCATAGCGGTAAAAATTGAAATTATGCATAGTCAAATGTTACTGTTATTCATTTGCTTAAGATTGGAAATGTTTTAATATAGTTTTCTTTCTTTATATTTAGATGGCTGCCTTCTTTGATTGTTTTCCTTTATGGAATCCAAGAATAGTTTACATAATAACAGAGCAGAAGGAATATATGGAGTTTTCCACATTGGTATTTATAAATCCTAGAATGGAATTGGTATGGATAGAAATTAATTTAAAGTGTACTGATGTCTCTAATTGACTCATAGTTAACTTTTTATGAAACACATTGATTGACATTTCCATTGCTTTTTTATTTAATTTCAGATAGCTGCCTTACTAGTTATCCAGATTGCTTAGTTCAAATGAAGCTGTGAGTTGGTAAGACAAGAAATTATATAGAGATCAATGTGCATCTTAACCATTTGTCCAAAATTACCGTTAAATATATTGTTATTTTTAATTATGTAGGTCACCTTTCCTGCTATTTGTACAATGTAAAAAGCAGAAAAAGTCACCTTCAAGACTGTGAGGGTAGAGTACATGGAGAAGCCCAGCCTGCTACGTTCCTATGATAGTTTAATTTTGGTAGAGATGGAAAGTATTTTGTCAATTGTGTGCCTTTATTTTTTTTATCAGTTATATCCTTTTATAACATATTAAGTTCTTGATTCATATTATTTATAAGGCAGCTTTTTTGCTGGTATTCCCTTTTGATTACAATTCAAGATCAAATAATAAATGATCACAAAGACTACATAAGGTACACATATTTAATATATATATATCATTAATGTGGATGCCTAAGAATGAATGGACTAGAATGTAATTTAGTTTTAATGAACCTCATAATGATATTAATAATATTTACTCATTATATCCTACATATGTCTCTTTTAACATTTCTTCTGGAAGGCAATCTTTATTGCTGATTTTACTGCTTGCAGTGCAAGAAAGTTTCTCATCATAACTATGAGGAAGAAATACAGAGTTTTCTCACTTTAGATGTGTAAATAAAAGCAGAGGTATTACTCAAAGTTATTTTGAGAATATGTGAAGTAGCTGCATAATTTTCTCTGAATGAACTGTTGAATAATTCATTTTTTATTTTTTTTCTTTGGTTTTAGAAAACTGTTTTCCTTAGCCGATCATCTTCTCTACAATCTAAGAAAAGATTGCCTACTAACATTAAAAGAGAGCATGGAGTAGCTGAAGAAGGTATGTATTATTGATAACTCAATGCCCTTAGGACTAGAATTCATACTTGGCAAATATGCTTTTTAATCATTAGGTGGGAATTATATCATTTTATGTATGTAAGCTTGCTTTTCCTTCTTTTAAAAAGTAGCCTTCCTTGCTACCTTTCTTTGTGGAAGTCAAGAGAGAATTATGTACTAACTGAGCAGTATTTATACATGGAGTGATCCCCATGAGTATGTAATAATTAGAGATTAAGTATAGTGGGACTTAAACTATTTATAGTCATAATTTTTTAGTTCTTTTCTCATAATTAACCCACTAATTTCATACTAATTTTTTCATATTTTTTTAGGCATCCACTATTTTTGCTCATTCCCATTTGTGGAAGAAATAACGAATCAGGTAGTAACAGAGCTTTAGGATTTCATGGACTGCTAAACCTTTGTATGTATAAATGGCAGCTGATAATTGGTAGGGCTTAGAATGATTCATAGTGAAATACAGTCTTAATTACTTGCTGAAATTTTATACTTTATTTTTTGTAAAGTTATCATAGTTTCACTTTTGAAGGCTTTACTGTTTGCAGACCGTATTATTGAGGTCCTTAATGTATTTTAGGTATTTTGTGAATCTTAAACAGTTTCTCTGAGCTAACTCTTTCATAACATATTAACTTGTTTTTCACCCTTCTTTAAGATGGTCTCCGCTGATTTTCCTTTCCGGCTGTCATGAAAGGATGAAAACTGACAGAGCAGAATGCATTTAGTTAATGCTTCAGCATATTAAGTGTAAATTACAGTTTAGTAATGGTGAGTATAGAAGAATTTCCACGACAAGTGTGGATTGAAATGACTTGATCACAATTAACAACTTCTTATAATACCATTTTGTTTTAAGCAGACACCCTACATTACCATTTTTGCTTTTTTGTAGGCAAGAAGAAGTATTATATGATAACTAGGCAAAAGTGATTCTTGGAGTGGCCTAGCAAGTTATGTATAGATAACACAGAATTATTAGTAAGGTACATATTTAAATATAGTAAGATGTAGGTCTGTAACTTCTGCAAAATATTAAATACTTTATGCTTTAGAAGGAATGCTTTAGAAGGAATAAATGGAGTTTTCCAGATTAGTATAAATGATTTTTAAGGAAATGTGAGTATAAAACCACTGCTGTAGATTAAATCCATTATTATGTAATAATTTCTTTCGTTCTTTTTAAAGGTGGCTTTCATTCCTGATTTAATTTTTTGACGGCAAGAAATGAGCAGATAGTTAAAGAGAAGAAGCAATGCATGGAGTGAAGAAGCTCAGTATGTAGGAATGATAGCTTAACCAGAAAGTATGCATAGCGGTAAAAATAGATATTATGCATAGTCAAATGTTACTGTTATTCATTTGCTTAAGATTGGAAATGTTTTAATATAGTTTTCTTTCTTTATATTTAGATGGCTGCCTTCTTTGATTGTTTTCCTTTATGGAATCCAAGAATAGTTTACATAATAACAGAGCAGAAGGAATATATGGAGTTTTCCACATTGGTATTTATAAATCCTAGAATGGAATTGGTATGGATAGAAATTAATTTAAAGTGTACTGATGTCTCTAATTGACTCATAGTTAACTTTTTATGAAACACATTGATTGACATTTCCATTGCTTTTTTATTTAATTTCAGATAGCTGCCTTACTAGTTATCCAGATTGCTTAGTTCAAATGAAGCTGTGAGTTGGTAAGACAAGAAATTATATAGAGATCAATGTGCATCTTAACCATTTGTCCAAAATTACCGTTAAATATATTGTTATTTTTAATTATGTAGGTCACCTTTCCTGCTATTTGTACAATGTAAAAAGCAGAAAAAGTCACCTTCAAGACTGTGAGGGTAGAGTACATGGAGAAGCCCAGCCTGCTACGTTCCTATGATAGTTTAATTTTGGTAGAGATGGAAAGTATTTTGTCAATTGTGTGCCTTTATTTTTTTTATCAGTTATATCCTTTTATAACATATTAAGTTCTTGATTCATATTATTTATAAGGCAGCTTTTTTGCTGGTATTCCCTTTTGATTACAATTCAAGATCAAATAATAAATGATCACAAAGACTACATAAGGTACACATATTTAATATATATATATCATTAATGTGGATGCCTAAGAATGAATGGACTAGAATGTAATTTAGTTTTAATGAACCTCATAATGATATTAATAATATTTACTCATTATATCCTACATATGTCTCTTTTAACATTTCTTCTGGAAGGCAATCTTTATTGCTGATTTTACTGCTTGCAGTGCAAGAAAGTTTCTCATCATAACTATGAGGAAGAAATACAGAGTTTTCTCACTTTAGATGTGTAAATAAAAGCAGAGGTATTACTCAAAGTTATTTTGAGAATATGTGAAGTAGCTGCATAATTTTCTCTGAATGAACTGTTGAATAATTCGTTTTTTGTTTTTTTCTTTGGTTTTAGAAAACTGTTATCCTTGGCCGATCATCTTCTCTACAATCTAAGAAAAGATTGCCTACAAACATTAAAAAAGGACATGGAGTAGCTGCAGAAGGTATGTATTTTTGATAACTCAATGCCCTTAGGACTAGAATTCATACTTGGAAAATATGCTTTTTAATCATTAGGTGGGAATTAAATCATTTAGTGTATGTAAGTTTGCTTTTCCTTCTTTTAAAAAAGGAGTTTTCCTTGCTAACATTCTTTGTGGAAGTCATAAGAGAATTATGTACTAACTGAGCAGTATTTATACATGGAGTGATCTCCCTGAGTATGTATTAATTAGAGATTAAGATTAGTGGGACTTAAACTATTTATAGTCATAACTTCTTTAGTTCTTTTCTAATACCTAAATCACTTATTTCATACTAATTTTTTCATCTTTATTTTTAGGCATCAACTATTGTGGCTTATGCCCATTTGTGGAAGTCAATAACGAATCAGGTAGTAACAGAGCTTAAGGATTTCATGGACCGCCTAACCTTCGTATGTATAAATGACAGCTTAATATTGGTAGGGCTTATAATTATTTATAGTCAAATACCAGTTCTAATTACTTGCTGAAATTTTAAACTTTATTTTATGTAAATTTATTTTAGTTTCACTTTTGAAGGTCTTACAATTTGCAGACCNTTGTATGCTACAAAGAACTTAATTCTTAGCATATGATTAAGACACAAATTTGAGCACATAATACTGTGTGTGTGTGGTGTAAAAACTAAGTATATACATATATTAGAGCAAATTATGTGCAGATAGTTAACGAGAAGAAAGAATGCATGGTGTGGAGAAGCTCAGTATGTATGAATGATAGCTCGGGATTGGTAAAACTAGATATTATACATAACCAATTGAAAGCGTTATTCATTTGCTAAAAAACTAAACTTTATTAATGTGACATTCTTTCTTTAGATTATTTTATTTCAGATAGCCACCTTTCCAGTTATCCAGATTGCTTAGTTCAAATGAAGCTGTGAGTTGGTAAGACAAGAAATTATATAGAGATCAATGTGCATCTTAACCATTTGTCCAAAATTACCGTTAAATATATTGTTATTTTTAATTATGTAGGTCACCTTTCCTGCTATTTGTACAATGTAAAAAGCAGAAAAAGTCACCTTCAAGACTGTGAGGGTAGAGTACATGGAGAAGCCCAGCCTGCTACGTTCCTATGATAGTTTAATTTTGGTAGAGATGGAAAGTATTTTGTCAATTGTGTGCCTTTATTTTTTTTATCAGTTATATCCTTTTATAACATATTAAGTTCTTGATTCATATTATTTATAAGGCAGCTTTTTTGCTGGTATTCCCTTTTGATTACAATTCAAGATCAAATAATAAATGATCACAAAGACTACATAAGGTACACATATTTAATATATATATATATCATTAATGTGGATGCCTAAGAATGAATGGACTAGAATGTAATTTAGTTTTAATGAACCTCATAATGATATTAATAATATTTACTCATTATATCCTACATATGTCTCTTTTAACATTTCTTCTGGAAGGCAATCTTTATTGCTGATTTTACTGCTTGCAGTGCAAGAAAGTTTCTCATCATAACTATGAGGAAGAAATACAGAGTTTTCTCACTTTAGATGTGTAAATAAAAGCAGAGGTATTACTCAAAGTTATTTTGAGAATATGTGAAGTAGCTGCATAATTTTCTCTGAATGAACTGTTGAATAATTCATTTTTTATTTTTTTTCTTTGGTTTTAGAAAACTGTTTTCCTTAGCCGATCATCTTCTCTACAATCTAAGAAAAGATTGCCTACTAACATTAAAAGAGAGCATGGAGTAGCTGAAGAAGGTATGTATTATTGATAACTCAATGCCCTTAGGACTAGAATTCATACTTGGCAAATATGCTTTTTAATCATTAGGTGGGAATTATATCATTTTATGTATGTAAGCTTGCTTTTCCTTCTTTTAAAAAGTAGCCTTCCTTGCTACCTTTCTTTGTGGAAGTCAAGAGAGAATTATGTACTAACTGAGCAGTATTTATACATGGAGTGATCCCCATGAGTATGTAATAATTAGAGATTAAGTATAGTGGGACTTAAACTATTTATAGTCATAATTTTTTAGTTCTTTTCTCATAATTAACCCACTAATTTCATACTAATTTTTTCATATTTTTTTAGGCATCCACTATTTTTGCTCATTCCCATTTGTGGAAGAAATAACGAATCAGGTAGTAACAGAGCTTTAGGATTTCATGGACTGCTAAACCTTTGTATGTATAAATGGCAGCTGATAATTGGTAGGGCTTAGAATGATTCATAGTGAAATACAGTCTTAATTACTTGCTGAAATTTTATACTTTATTTTTTGTAAAGTTATCATAGTTTCACTTTTGAAGGCTTTACTGTTTGCAGACCGTATTATTGAGGTCCTTAATGTATTTTAGGTATTTTGTGAATCTTAAACAGTTTCTCTGAGCTAACTCTTTCATAACATATTAACTTGTTTTTCACCCTTCTTTAAGATGGTCTCCGCTGATTTTCCTTTCCGGCTGTCATGAAAGGATGAAAACCGACAGAGCAGAATGCATTTATTTAATGCTTCAGCATATTAAGTATAAATTACAGTTTAGTAATGGTGAGTGCAGAAAACTTACCATGACAAGTGTGGATCACAATGATTTGATCACAATTAACTTCATATCATACCAATAGTAATATTTGTTTTAAGCAGACACCTTACATTGCTATTTTTGCTTTTTTGTAGGCAAGGAAGTATTACATGATAACTTAGCAGAAGTGATTCTTGGAGTGGCCTATATAGGTATGTATACATAACACAGAAGTGTTAGTAAGATTAGTATTTTATTATAGTAAGATGTAGGTCTGTAACATTTGCATAATATTGAATACTTCATGGTATATGACCGTTTTTCTTCTTACCTTTTAGTTAGCAGAATTTTTTCCTGATTTTACATTTTTGGTGGCAGGAATTGTTCAGAAATTCACATAGATTAAGTGTAATATTTAATGCCGCAGCCTTATATGAAATAAATAATCACAATATAACATTGAGTAAGGAACAATGGAATCGTCCAGCGTAGTGTGTATCAGAAGAATTTAAGTTTGCTAAGGTTATAAGTGATTTTTAAGGAAATGTGAGTATAAAACCACTGCTGTAGATTAAATCCATTATTATGTAATAATTTCTTTCGTTCTTTTTAAAGGTGGCTTTCATTCCTGATTTAATTTTTTGACGGCAAGAAATGAGCAGATAGTTAAAGAGAAGAAGCAATGCATGGAGTGAAGAAGCTCAGTATGTAGGAATGATAGCTTAACCAGAAAGTATGCATAGCGGTAAAAATAGATATTATGCATAGTCAAATGTTACTGTTATTCATTTGCTTAAGATTGGAAATGTTTTAATATAGTTTTCTTTCTTTATATTTAGATGGCTGCCTTCTTTGATTGTTTTCCTTTATGGAATCCAAGAATAGTTTACATAATAACAGAGCAGAAGGAATATATGGAGTTTTCCACATTGGTATTTATAAATCCTAGAATGGAATTGGTATGGATAGAAATTAATTTAAAGTGTACTGATGTCTCTAATTGACTCATAGTTAACTTTTTATGAAACACATTGATTGACATTTCCATTGCTTTTTTATTTAATTTCAGATAGCTGCCTTACTAGTTATCCAGATTGCTTAGTTCAAATGAAGCTGTGAGTTGGTAAGACAAGAAATTATATAGAGATCAATGTGCATCTTAACCATTTGTCCAAAATTACCGTTAAATATATTGTTATTTTTAATTATGTAGGTCACCTTTCCTGCTATTTGTACAATGTAAAAAGCAGAAAAAGTCACCTTCAAGACTGTGAGGGTAGAGTACATGGAGAAGCCCAGCCTGCTACGTTCCTATGATAGTTTAATTTTGGTAGAGATGGAAAGTATTTTGTCAATTGTGTGCCTTTATTTTTTTTATCAGTTATATCCTTTTATAACATATTAAGTTCTTGATTCATATTATTTATAAGGCAGCTTTTTTGCTGGTATTCCCTTTTGATTACAATTCAAGATCAAATAATAAATGATCACAAAGACTACATAAGGTACACATATTTAATATATATATATCATTAATGTGGATGCCTAAGAATGAATGGACTAGAATGTAATTTAGTTTTAATGAACCTCATAATGATATTAATAATATTTACTCATTATATCCTACATATGTCTCTTTTAACATTTCTTCTGGAAGGCAATCTTTATTGCTGATTTTACTGCTTGCAGTGCAAGAAAGTTTCTCATCATAACTATGAGGAAGAAATACAGAGTTTTCTCACTTTAGATGTGTAAATAAAAGCAGAGGTATTACTCAAAGTTATTTTGAGAATATGTGAAGTAGCTGCATAATTTTCTCTGAATGAACTGTTGAATAATTCATTTTTTATTTTTTTTCTTTGGTTTTAGAAAACTGTTTTCCTTAGCCGATCATCTTCTCTACAATCTAAGAAAAGATTGCCTACTAACATTAAAAGAGAGCATGGAGTAGCTGAAGAAGGTATGTATTATTGATAACTCAATGCCCTTAGGACTAGAATTCATACTTGGCAAATATGCTTTTTAATCATTAGGTGGGAATTATATCATTTTATGTATGTAAGCTTGCTTTTCCTTCTTTTAAAAAGTAGCCTTCCTTGCTACCTTTCTTTGTGGAAGTCAAGAGAGAATTATGTACTAACTGAGCAGTATTTATACATGGAGTGATCCCCATGAGTATGTAATAATTAGAGATTAAGTATAGTGGGACTTAAACTATTTATAGTCATAATTTTTTAGTTCTTTTCTCATAATTAACCCACTAATTTCATACTAATTTTTTCATATTTTTTTAGGCATCCACTATTTTTGCTCATTCCCATTTGTGGAAGAAATAACGAATCAGGTAGTAACAGAGCTTTAGGATTTCATGGACTGCTAAACCTTTGTATGTATAAATGGCAGCTGATAATTGGTAGGGCTTAGAATGATTCATAGTGAAATACAGTCTTAATTACTTGCTGAAATTTTATACTTTATTTTTTGTAAAGTTATCATAGTTTCACTTTTGAAGGCTTTACTGTTTGCAGACCGTATTATTGAGGTCCTTAATGTATTTTAGGTATTTTGTGAATCTTAAACAGTTTCTCTGAGCTAACTCTTTCATAACATATTAACTTGTTTTTCACCCTTCTTTAAGATGGTCTCCGCTGATTTTCCTTTCCGGCTGTCATGAAAGGATGAAAACTGACAGAGCAGAATGCATTTAGTTAATGCTTCAGCATATTAAGTGTAAATTACAGTTTAGTAATGGTGAGTATAGAAGAATTTCCACGACAAGTGTGGATTGAAATGACTTGATCACAATTAACAACTTCTTATAATACCATTTTGTTTTAAGCAGACACCCTACATTACCATTTTTGCTTTTTTGTAGGCAAGAAGAAGTATTATATGATAACTAGGCAAAAGTGATTCTTGGAGTGGCCTAGCAAGTTATGTATAGATAACACAGAATTATTAGTAAGGTACATATTTAAATATAGTAAGATGTAGGTCTGTAACTTCTGCAAAATATTAAATACTTTATGCTTTAGAAGGAATGCTTTAGAAGGAATAAATGGAGTTTTCCAGATTAGTATAAATGATTTTTAAGGAAATGTGAGTATAAAACCACTGCTGTAGATTAAATCCATTATTATGTAATAATTTCTTTCGTTCTTTTTAAAGGTGGCTTTCATTCCTGATTTAATTTTTTGACGGCAAGAAATGAGCAGATAGTTAAAGAGAAGAAGCAATGCATGGAGTGAAGAAGCTCAGTATGTAGGAATGATAGCTTAACCAGAAAGTATGCATAGCGGTAAAAATAGATATTATGCATAGTCAAATGTTACTGTTATTCATTTGCTTAAGATTGGAAATGTTTTAATATAGTTTTCTTTCTTTATATTTAGATGGCTGCCTTCTTTGATTGTTTTCCTTTATGGAATCCAAGAATAGTTTACATAATAACAGAGCAGAAGGAATATATGGAGTTTTCCACATTGGTATTTATAAATCCTAGAATGGAATTGGTATGGATAGAAATTAATTTAAAGTCTACTGATATCTCTAATTGACTCATAGTTAAAATTTTATGAAACACCTTTATTGACATTTCCATTGCTTTTTTATTTCATTTCAGATAGCCGCCTTGCTAGTTATCCGGATTGCTTAGTTCAAATGAAGCTGAGAAATGTAAGACTAGAAATAATATAGAGAAAAGGGTTCATCTTAACTATTTGTCCAAAATTAGTGTTAATTATATTGTTTTTTTTTTAATCATGTAGGTCACCTTTCCTGCTATTTGTACATTGTAAAAAGCAGAAAAAGTCACCTTTATGACTCTGAGGGAAGAGTACATGGAGAAGCCCAGCCTGCTACGTTCATATGATAGTTTAAATTGGGTAGAGATGGAAAGTATTTTGTCAACTGTGTGCCTTTATTTTTTTATCAGTTAAATCCTTTTATAAACTATTTAGTTCTTGACTCATATTCTTTAGAAGGCAGCTATTTGTAGGTCTGTAACATCTGCAAAATATTTGATACTTTATGGTATATGATCGTTTTTTCTTCTTACCGTTTAGATAGCAGAATTTTTTCTGAAGATGGTTGGCATCACCACTGATTTTGCTTTCCGGCTATCATAATAGGATGAAAACTGACAGAGCAGAATGCATTTATTTAATGCCTCAGCATATTAAGTATAAATTACAGTTTAGTACAGTAATGGTGAGTACAGAAAATTTCTACGACAAGTGTTGATCAAAATGATTTAATCACAATTAACTTCATATCATATCAATAGTAATTTTTGTTTTAAGCAGACATCCTACATTGCTATTTTTGCTTTTTTGTAGGCAAGGAAGAATTACATAATAACTTAGCAGAAGTGATTCTTGGAGTGGCCTATATAGGTATGTATAACTAACACAGAAGTGTTAGTAGGATTAGGATTTAATTACAGTAAGATGTTGGTCTGTAACATTTGCATAATATTGAATACTTTATGGTATCTGACCGTTTTGTCTTCTTACCGTTTAGATAGCAGAACTTTTTCCTGATTTTACATCTTCGGTGGCGAGAATTGTTCAGAAATTCACAGAGATTAAGTGTAATATTTAATGCCGCAGCTTTATATGAAATAAATAATAACAATATAACATTGAGTAAGGAACAAAGGAATCGTCCAGCTTAGTGTGTATCAGAAAAATTAAAGTTTGCTAAGGTTATAAATGATTTCTAAGGAAATGTGAGTATAAAACCACTGCTGTAGATTAAATCCATTATTATGTAATAATTCCTTTCGTTATTTTTAAAGGTGGCTTTCATTCCTGATTTAATTTTTTTACGGCAAGAAATGAGCAGACATTTAAAGAGAAGAAGCAATGCATGGAGTGGAGAAGCTCAGTATGTAGGAATGATAGCTTAACTAGAAAGTATGCATAGCGGTAAAAATAGAAATTATGCATAGTCAAATGTTAGTGTTACTCATTTTCTTAAGATTGGAAATGTTTTCATATAGTTTTCTTTCTTTATATTTAGATGTCTGCCTTCATTGATTACTTTCCTGTAAGGAATCCAAGAATAGTTCAGATAATAACAAGAGCAGAAGGAATAACTGGAGTTTTCCAGATTAGTATTTATAAATCCTAGCATGGAATTGGTATGGATAGAAATTAATTTAAAGTCTACTGATGTCTCTAATTGAGTCATAGTTAACTTTTAAGAAACACATTTATTGACAATTCCATTTCTTTTTTATTTCATTTCCAATAGCCGCCTTGGTAGTTATCTGGATTGCTTAGTTCAAGTAAAGGTGAGAATTGGTACGACTAGAAATAATATAGAGAACAGTGTTCATCTTAACCATTTGTCCAAAATTAGTGTTAAATATATTGTTTTTTTAAATCATGTAGGTCACCTTTCCTGCTATTTGTTCATTGTAAAAAGCAGAAAAAGTCACCTT
>KZ309979.1:6971-20026 GCA_000376725.2 Ladona fulva
GTTGGGATTGAATTCTGGTTAACCTACAATAAATTATTATTTAAAGGTTATACTAGTATGGTTAAGTTGGTCTATTTCTATACGTTACCTTGTTGCTAGCGGCCAAAAGTTATTCGCAGTATCGAAAAAATTAATGTTAAATATAAATTTATTAGCCAATTTTACAGTATTTTCTAAAATTCATTACTAATTTTCGGCCGCGATCGAATTCTTTTTCATTATCCTTTTTATTCACATTAGCAATTGAAGATTCGCTTCACCAACCCGGTAAAGTTGTGGGAATTCTTGGTTGGACTTCAGCGTAGCCACTCGTTCTTCATTGTGTGCTAGTTTGGGAAGAAGTTCCCTCCACATCTTTCGCCTTTATGACTTTTGGATGAGAGTTGCAGTCCCGGAGATGGAACGGACGACATATCCACGCCAAATCCTCAGGAAGGATAAGGCACGGGATTCTGCGACAACAGATTCATTAACTGGAGAAGCGAATGCGGGGACGGAGTCGTGGCAAGTAAGAAGAGAGTCTTTAGCGATCCCTTTGAATTGAGTCTCACGAGCCGCTCGCCTCGACTGCCGAGGATATCTTTTAGAACTCGGAAGAGTAATTAATTAAATTTCGCGACTTCACGCTCTCAAATTATTTCCCTTATATTCTCTATGAATAAAATTTTCTGGAGGGAATTTTTTCGGATCGCCTTTTTGTCTTTTTCTTTCCCCTCGGCATATGTCTGATTAAATTTTTTCTTGAAAATTTCGATGGATTTTTTAAAAGCAAAGTTGATTAGTTCGTGCAGAAATAACACTTTGAAATGCTGTCCTTGAGTATTTCTTGCAAAAGGAATCTGGCTTCCCATCCCGTCCAAGCTGAATTATTTTTGAGGTTTGTCCTTGTGAAAGATATTCACGGATTTATTCCTTTGGAAAAATAGGTTTTTCTGATGACCTCAGGGGTTATCATCGTATTCCTACGTTACCAGTCTTCTGTAGAGATCATTAAATAGCATTTGAGTATTTTGGTGAGCTTTCTGATATTTTATTCGCAAACTTTTTATTGAGTTATGCTTATACTTCGGTAGCATTCCTAAATGTAATCTCTAGAGCACTAATTCTCTATTCAATCGCTAACGAACGTGTTATATATTACTGTTATACATCGATTATAATTTTAATTTTAATGGTCCTCTCGACAGTATCATGATCGATTAATGGTTATACATTATCTTCGAGTTTGTATTTTCTCTTTCGTTGGCAATCGTAATAGGAATATTCATTATTTAAGAAGAAGATTAATGGACTGAAAAATTATTGCTGTGATATATTGAGAAAAAATTGAAATTCTCTAGTGATACATCATAGGTACCCTAAAAAGTATGCCAAGAAATTTTTGGTAAATTATAATAAGTTAATGTTCAGAGCAAATATTTTTCTATATAATACAGTACTCATAATTATAGTTCTGAGAGACTTCCCCTATTCTAATCTTCTCCTATTTTATAAAGATTGAATGAACTGAAGAAATGGCAACGATCATTGTTTAAATCTACGGCGTAGGAGCATGATTTGAAGCTCCTAAAGCCACACCAATCAAAACCGGAAAAATGATGTACAAATCGTGATCCCTGAGGATTTTTCGTTTTGTTTCTCACTCTCTTGTATGCGCTAAGTGTATGCGACTTCAAACAAATAATCTTTAGTCTTTGTCGTCTTTGTTTTCAAGTAATCGAGGAGAATGAAAACGTGAGAAACCATGAACTAGACGTTCTCAGTATCTTTAATGTTTCTCTAAAGGGAAAAACACTTCTTGAAGGTACTCCTATACGATGTAACATTAAGGCTGCGGTAAATAATTAATAATAAAGGTACACTTTTTTAAGAAAGATCTCATTGTATACCACTTTTAATTTTAGTTATGATTCAACCTCAACATCTCCGTCCCAATACATTTTCTACTCATGAAATTATGAAAAATGAATGAATAGAAATATGAAAATTAAGGTCAAGTTTGAGTAGAAACCTGAAAAGATTTTAAAGTTATATTGATTCAGTATGAAATTCGTTTTCTTCTTCACTTAAAAAAGTTTAAGTGAAGTATTTTAGCATATCTTACACTTTTGACTGAATAGCTTATGATCTCTCACTACGTAATTTTCAAGATACGCCCATTTCTCAAGCTTGGCAATGAAAACATTTCCTTCTAGTGGGGATTGAGGTGTATTTAATAGAATACATTTAATGATATCGTTGATAATTCTGCTATAGTGTCGATTGTAAAATAAAACGTCATTGTTATGGAAACGCTTTATTATAGGAAACTTAGGGATACATTTTGCTTAATAAAGCTAAATGTAATATCCTCTTAGGCTCGTAAAAGTCAAATTTTTGACTGATTGCGTGGATTTAATTTTAGATTTTTATTATTCAATTATCGTAGATTATACTCAACCATCGGAGTTTGAAAAAGCATCCAGAATTCATTAATTCACCACTATAGAATTTCCAAATTCAATTCAATTAATTCGTATCTTTCGTTGACTATCAAAATCAATTTACTATATTTCCAACTCCTGCATTTGTGTATCCTTTCGTATCTGCATCTGCCAATTCGCTCACTATACCCTCTCTGTACCTTTGTTCGCGATCTCGGAAAGGCGGTCGCGAAGTGGAAGGAGAGGAAGAAACAATCCTTTCTTCAACCGGTTTCGTTTGCAAGAATCTCTATTCACTGTTAAAGCCTATTTGACGTGAACTGTGCTAAGGCACCTCGAGGGAGATCATCAAAGGAGAGTAAAGCATGAAGGCTCCGCTAACCGATCTCACGGTCTCCAGAGAAGCACGCGAATGCGTTCTTTACAAAAGGACATTTCCCAAAGGATGAGCTCCTCTGTGAGAGGACTTTCCGCACGTGTGATCATCCACCGTGTCGCGCCATCGAATGTTACGGGGCATCCTGGCGTTAGGCCTACTATCTCAAGTCGTTTCCGTGGGTCATTTTCCGACTCTTCACCTCAACATGAGTCATTTCCGTAGGAGCATTAAGTTTTCTGCATGGGGTAGCTGCGTTTATCCTCACGGTGGAAGATCTCAATGAATAATCGTTTCTCTTCGCATCGGTGGAGAGAATGCGCTCCGTCCCCGCATGATATTGCCGTCGGGCACGTTGCTGTCTGTTTGATTAGTTGGAATATTTCAGATTCAGGATGCGGTAATATTTGGGTGCGCTGTAATATATGAAANTTTTTATCGAGATAATTTTTCCGTAGCTCCTTTCGTAGAGGTTAGCGGGGATCTTTAAGGGCAAAAAATGCGTATGAATGGACGAGGAAGATGTAACTTTATTCCAGAAATTTCCTTCAAAATTTTGGATTTTCTAAAAAGATTGTCGTAATTTTTCTTCGAGATAGTTAATAGAAAACGTGTCAGTTAATGCATTCATTCTTACCAGGGTAGCTCAACATTCTGGTGTAGTCAATGATGTGTTTACTTTTGTAATGTTTTGATATTTCATAAACTATAGGTCTGACATATTCAGCGACATATCATAGGAATGGATTTGAAAAGTAAATAACGTAAATTGTTCTCTTTCCTTTCTTGATGTAGATTTGCAGATTTTCTTAATTAGATCTTTTAAACTAATTTTCGGCCGCGATCGAATTCTTTTTCATTATCCTTTTTATTCACATTAGCAATTGAAGATTCGCTTCACCAACCCGGTAAAGTTGTGGGAATTCTTGGTTGGACTTCAGCGTAGCCACTCGTTCTTCATTGTGTGCTAGTTTGGGAAGAAGTTCCCTCCACATCTTTCGCCTTTATTACTCTTGGATGAGAGTTGCAGTCCCGGAGATGGAACGGACGACATATCCACGCCAAATCCTCAGGAAGGATAAGGCACGGGATTCTGCGACAACAGATTCATTAACTGGAGAAGCGAATGCGGGGACGGAGTCGTGGCAAGTAAGAAGAGAGTCTTTAGCGATCCCTTTGAATTGAGTCTCACGAGCCGCTCGCCTCGACTGCCGAGGATATCTTTTAGAACTCGGAAGAGTAATTAATTAAATTTCGGAATATTAAATGAATGAGTGGGTGTAGTAGTATTTTAAAAGTGGTTCGACAGCTGTGCTTATTTCGCACATATGGGCCACAATCGATAATCGAACCCGGGACCGCTCTCACCGAAGATGATCCCAGGTTCCTTCTAACTGCTACGGATATCATCATATGATATCATATCAGTTGTCCTAAATTTTCATTTATTTATTCTCTTCAGGTAGTAGTTGAACGTCATTAATGTAATTGATGAGTTTTTTGGGTATTAACTACCCTACTGAGAGATATTATGAGGAAATATGAGGAATAGCTTCTCTTCAATTCTGTGAGCGGTGGAACTCGGGTGTATTTTCGCTAAAGANCTACGTTACCAGTCTTCTGTAGAGATCATTGAATAGCATTTGAGTATTTTGGTGAGCTTTCTGATATTCTATTCGCAAACTTTTTATTGAGTTATGCTTATACTTCGGTAGCATTCCTAAATGTAATCTCTAAAGCACCAATTCTCTATTCAATCGCTAACGAACGTGTTATATATTACTGTTATACATCGATTATAATTTTAATTTTAATGGTCCTCTCGACAGTATCATGATCGATTAATGGTTGTACATTATCTTCGAGTTTGTATTTTCTCTTTCGTTGGCAATCGTAATAGGAATATTCATTATTTAAGAAGAAGATTAATGGACTGAAAAATTATTGCTGTGATATATTGAGAAAAAATTGAAATTCTCTAGTGATACATCATAGGTACCCTAAAAAGTATGCCAAGAAATTTGTGGTAAATTATAATAAGTTAATGTTCAGAGCAAATATTTTTCTATATAATACAGTACTCATAATTATAGTTCTGAGAGACTTCCCCCATTCTAATCTTCTCCTCTTTTATAAAGATTAAACGAACTGAAGAAATGGCAACGATCATTGTTTAAATCTACGGCTTAGGAGCATGATTTGAAGCTCCTAAAGCCACACCAATCAAAACAGGAAAAATGATGTACAAATCGTGATCCCTGAGGATTTTTCGTTCTGTTTCTCACTCTCTTGTATGCGCTAAGTGTATGCGATTTCAAACAAATAATCTTTAGTCTTTGTCGTCTTTGTTTTCAAGTAATCGAGGAGAATGAAATGTGAGAAACCATGAACTAGACGTTCTCAGTATCTTTAATGTTTCTCTAAAGGGAAAAATACTTCTTGAAGGTACTCCTATACGATGTAACATTAAGGCTGCGGTAAATAATTGATAATAAAGGTAAACTTTTTTAAGAAAGATTCCATTGTATACCACTTTTAATTTTAGTTATGATTCAACCTCAACATCTCCGTCCCAATACATTTTCTACTCATGAAATTATGAAAAATGAATGAATAGAAATATGAAAATTAAGGTCAAGTTTGAGTAGAAACCTGAAAAGATTTTAAAGTTATATTGATTCAGTATGAAATTCGTTTTCTTCTTCACTTAAAAAAGTTTAAGTGAAGTATTTTAGCATATCTTACACTTTTGACTGAATAGCTTATGATCTCTCACTACGTAATTTTCAAGATACGCCCATTTCTCAAGCTTGGCAATGAAAACATTTCCTTCTTGTGGGGATTGAGGTGTATTTAATAGAATACATTTAATGATATCGTTGATAATTCTGCTATAGTGTCGATTGTAAAATAAAACGTCATTGTTATGGAAACGCTTTATTATAGGAAACTTAGGGATACATTTTGCTTAATAAAGCTAAATGTAATATCCTCTTAGGCTCGTAAAAGTCAAATTTTTGACTGATTGCGTGGATTTAATTTTAGATTTTTATTATTCAATTATCGTAGATTATACTCAACCATCGGAGTTTGAAAAAGCATCCAGAATTCATTAATTCACCACTATAGAATTTCCAAATTCAATTCAATTAATTCGTATCTTTCGTTGACTATCAAAATCAATTTACTATATTTCCAACTCCTGCATTTGTGTATCCTTTCGTATCTGCATCTGCCAATTCGCTCACTATACCCTCTCTGTATCTTTGTTCGCGATCTCGGAAAGGCGTCCTATCGCGAAGTGGAAGGAGAGGAAGAAACAATCCTTTCTTCAACCGGTTTCGTTTGCAAGAATCTCTATTCACTGTTAAAGCCTATTTGACGTGAACTGTGCTAAGGCACCTCGAGGGAGATCATCAAAGGAGAGTAAAGCATGAAGGCTCCGCTAACCGATCTCACGGTCTCCAGAGAAGCACGCGAATGCGTTCTTTACAAAAGGACATTTCCCAAAGGATGAGCTCCTCTGTGAGAGGACTTTCCGCACGTGTGATCATCCACCGTGTCGCGCCATCGAATGTTACGGGGCATCCTGGCGTTAGGCCTACTATCTCAAGTCGTTTCCGTGGGTCATTTTCCGACTCTTCACCTCAACATGAGTCATTTCCGTAGGAGCATTAAGTTTTCTGCATGGAGTAGCTGCGTTTATCCTCACGGTGGAAGATCTCAATGAATAATCGTTTCTCTTCGCATCGGTGGAGAGAATGCGCTCCGTCCCCGCATGATATTGCCGTCGGGCACGTTGCTGTCTGTTTGATTAGTTGGAATATTTCAGATTCAGGATGCGGTAATATTTGGGTGCGCTGTAATATATGAAAATGCCTCCACATGAAACAGTGCTCTGCGTTCTCGTTTGTATTTTATGCTGTATTTAGTATCAATTTTCCCGTATTTAATGCAAATGTTTATTTTCTTTCGATTAGTTTTCGAAAATCTAAATGAGCTGTGTTTTCAGACTAAAATCTTGGCAGATAGTTAATAGAAAACGTGTCAGTTAATGCATTCATTCTTACCAGGGTAGCTCAACATTCTGGTGTAGTCAATGATGTGTTTGCTTTTGTAATGTTTTGATATTTCATAAACTATAGGTCTGACATATTCAGCGACATATCATAGGAATGGATTTGAAAAGTAAATAACGTAACTTATTCTCTTTCCTTTCTTGATGTAGATTTGCAGATTTTCTTAATTAGATCTTTTAAATCTATGAATATGAATGTCCGTGTTAGCTCGAGTAACTATACGGCTTGAGAAAACTAAATCTTTTTGTTGATTGCCTCAAGACATTTGAAGAGATAGTCGGACTGTTGTGAAATATCGGAAAAGCTAAGTCGAACGAATTATTTAGCGTTAAGATTGATGAAGATACTGTCAGTGTAAAAAGTAAAAAATACAGGGTTTGCTTTGTGGATTTGAAAATTACCCAATTCCAATGAAGTAAAATTTTACTTTTATTCTACGGCATAGAAATTAAATCAAAATGGAAGTGTTATGTTCAAAATCTGTTTTGCTTATTTATTAAATCAGTGTTGCTTTGTTTAGCAATGTAAATTTCTAATATGAAAGGCTGTAAAATATTTTGCTGATGCTCGGTATTTCTGTTATCAACCTCTGACATTAAAACAATTGCTATCAATCAGCAACACTCCTTCTGATTGCGTTGAGCGTTCAATTTCTTTAGTTTCTTCAAACATATCTTTCGGTTTATTCAAACAAATGTTTCGAATGTTTCCTTCTTAATAACAAATATCCTCAAACGTCATTCTGTTTCGGCGATTCTGAATTTGGAATATGTCTCCCGGAATTACTTGGAGGAACACTGAACTTTATCGTGTCAGACACCCTAGATCATAGTACTTCTGACCTATCGCTCTATAGCGAATGCATTCAATCTCGCCTACATCTTGCTCTTGTTGCTTACGCCACAAGTGTCTTCAGGGAAACAGGCTCCAATTAGCATCGCGGGGAAAACTTCACTCAGAATGCATAAACCTGCCATATGGTACACATCATGCCCCTCTGCCATACGTTTGCATCACGCTGCACGGCATGTGCGCTAAGTATATTTGGAGTATACCGGAGAAAATATCTCTTTCGCCGAAAACTGACGCCGGGGAAGCTTAAGAGGTCTGTCCGCTTGGTCGATTCCTTGCAGTTTACCCTACCTCATCCATTTTGTAACTCCATATTAAAAGTTTCCTTCCCTCACTCCGAAGTTCGTTTTCCTCCTTCGTTCTCCTCCTCTTCCACGTCTCCTCGAGGCTTTCGGGATTATCTTCAGTGCATTAAACGGATCCTCTTTATTTCAAGGCTTTACGGGTGCTCTTTTCCGTGCGCTCGTTTCAGAAGCTTTCATTTCCTACATTAATATCGCTTTAATAATAGAATAGACTTCCTATTTGTTCAGAAATGGATTTTTATGCCACCTAAGGCTAAATATGAATTAATATTACGCCGATGATATCAGTCTCAGTCTCAGAAGTTAACATTATAATTTTTTTATTCGGTTATAAAACTAATATACAAGTACGTTTTAAACTAGTTTTTAGGGTTAAAAATTTGCATGCCATTGACTGGTGTGTACCTTACGGGTGGTTTTAGTTTAAACCCTCGATTCTCGTTTCAGATTTCATCCCGAATAATAATCCTTATCCCCAAGAGCCTTTTGTTAGCTTTTTGTAAGCACTATGGCAAATGAAAGTTTATCTCTTGATACTCTCTATGTGTAATTTAAGTATGCCTTAGACGGCCCTCTCTGTTGCTGCACTAATATTCTTCGAATTTGAAGTGCTTTCAGATAGTTTGGAATAGAGGGGGACTTCATTACGTAAATGTTTTTAATATTACTTCCTGAGAGATTAAAGTCAGTTTGGGACTAGGGAGCGATTTACGTTCTGAAATTCCGTTTCCGTTCCATTTTGAAAGTAGTGGGTCAACTCCAGAAAGAATGGAAAAGCAAAAATTTTTGCAATACTTTCGTACAATGCATGCGGCAAGAAAATGTCTGACAATCCAAAGGAATATCCTTAACTCGAATGCCTACACGAGTTTTCAAAATAAACGAAAAAAATAATTTTATACAAATAAATGCCCCGTACAGAAATTTTCCTTAACTTCCATTATTTTGGTTTAAGGTTCAAAGCTTTGAAAGAGAAGTTTTTTGGGGTTACTCTATGGAGATTTCTTTTATGATGACTTAAACTAAGTTTACAAAATGCAAAAATTTCAACTGGCCATTTTTCGCTGTTGAACATCATCATTAATGGTCTCTTATGCTTTTCTTTGTGGAAACAAAATACGAGTATTCTTTGATTGATGAGCTTGGGATTGACTTGTGCCACTACTCGCGTTTAATTTATTATGTCATAATTAGAATTAATGGAGCTTTGAGTCTGGATGAAGATTTTTGAGGTTTTAAGATTTGTGTTAGATCTATCGTAGGATATACGTGATATTTAGGGTCATTAATATAAATGCAATATTATGGAGTTACAGTTCTTTGTTTACGTTTTCTTATCCGGCTATATTTTTGACACTTTTTTTTCTCTATAAGCCTTTGTAATACTATTTTGTTGGGAAAAACATTAAAGGTTTCGCGTTCTCCTTGGAAAATCTAACTTTTTCTGATTTGACGGTTTTCTTGTCTCCGGCAGCGGAACTTTTGTCACAAATTCTTCAAACCAGAATTAGAAAAGAGTTCACTATTTCCCTGTGTCACATTACTGTCGCGTAGTTAATGAAACTATTACAGCAGAGGACTCATCTTTCGAAGAGGAATGGTGGATATTTCAACGAATCACGGTTGCTCCGGCTACTTTCTTATTCCGCCTCGAGGTGGAGCTTGATGCTTCCTACGCTTTGAAAAAAATCGGGTGGAATTTTGAAGAGATTCCCAGAGAATTCTATCATTCTAAACTCTCACAAAAAAAGGCAAAAGAGAGAAAGGAGTACCTCCCTCATTTTTGTTTCCCGGTAAAAAGTGAAAAAAACAAAGCCGTGTCTTATTACTCTTCACCCTCATTCGAGATGAATTTCAAGTTTTTTATCGAGATAATTTTTCCGTAGCTCCTTTCGTAGAGGTTAGCGGGGATCTTCAAGGGCAAAAAATGCGTATGAATGGACGAGGGAGATGTAACTTTATTCCAGAAATTTCCTTCAAAATTTTGGATTTTCTAAAAAGATGGTCGTAATTTTTCTTCGAGTGGGGACCGGTTTTTGTGATTTCTAAAACATCTTTTGCTTCGGTTTCTCCCTTAATTCGCTGACTGAAGAAATCGCTAGCGATTTTCTTCGAGCTCTCATAAGAGTATTTTCATCGCCGGACAGCATAACGCGCGGAAAAATCTTGTGTAATTGCGCACGACTCCCTCACTTTCACTTTTCGTTCGTTAATTTGGTTTGACGAATCGGATGCTTCCGAATCCTTTTTTCCTCGTTTCCTTTCAGGCTCTCATCTCAAGTTCCACGCAAAGATAACGCGGGAAAAAGCCTTCGCTCCAGGATTTAATTTTATCTCCATTTAATTCAGCGCTATCTTGGCTTTCATCACCTACGTCCATTCGATGTAATTAACGACTTGAAACCTCACGCAAGAAATTCTGGTGAGGTGCTTAAGAGCGAAACTGGGATAACTAAATTATGAGCAAAAAGTTAGAGCAAAGAGGAGAGAGGCTCTCGATTTTTTCCAGGCCGAGACACTAGTTAAAATTAACGATGCAGAACTTGTTGGCCGATGAATCTTTTTACAGATTCGCTGGAGCTGAGGGTGTCCTGTGGTTTTTAAGACGCAGCCTTTTAGTGCGTTTAGTGCTACGTTATTATTCTTTCGTGACGCAAATGTACGTTTGGTTGATTGTTATTTCACGTTCCACGTCATTACGAGTAATAAAAGTTAAATGTAAATGATTGTACTACATAGCGATAGTTTTATGCGAATGGTATGTACATGCGGTCTGCTGTTAAGATAACTTTCCTCACCCTGCTGCTCCCCTGAGCAAGAGTGGCCAATACATTAACTTTTGGGTTGACTGTGGTCACCTTCGATAGTGATTTTTTGATAGTTTGATTGTAGCCGACAGAGCTTACATTAGAACCTAAGAATGCGAAAATGATTAACTATTCAGTTAGCATATTTTAGTCCAGTATCCCTCTATCCTTCGACTAATTTAATCTTATCTTCACGAATATCAGTATAATTGAAATTTATATTCTTCCTAGGTGGCCATTTCCGTAATCTCATCGGTAGTCTCTTAATTGTCTAATCTATGTAATTTACATCCACATCTACATAAATACTATGCAAGCCGCCTTTCTGCGTGTGGCAGGGAGACAAAATGCGTCAAATTTAAAGCATTTAATAAGGTGAATAGTTTAAGATTTTAATATTCCTTAAGTAGATAAAAGACTAGGTTCGCACCTATCGGATGTTCGCTGTAGGGGATAATTCTTTTCATTTGCCGAACAGTCGATGTTTAATCGAATTATTTTCCGGAAGAAAAGTTAACAACTAGGACTAGGTATTTATATTTTAATAACTTTGTAAATATTTGTAAGGAATTGTCACCAGCCCTTTAGCTTTCTGAAGTACCCTTCTATCTATGGGAGTAATAGTGTAAGCGAAAAAAAAATCACCGCATAGTGGCTTAGCCAGGATCCATTCGGTGAAATTCGTGCGTATATCGTTACTTAACCAAATGTCAATCTGTGGCCGGCCTCCAAGGACCAGAGATCACCGAATTATTCATACATCTTGCGCTGCTGAAGAGAAATCGACTAAAGGGTTTTTATCCGCCTCGCTCGTTGCAGTTTTTCCAGTCGCACGTTTCCTTCCATATTGTGGTTCTTAACCTTTACTCCATCTCCCCAATATAGGGGCCAAACACTACTTGACCCTCCACTTCGCGGCAATGGGTCTGACGGAGAGGTCGACGGAGAGTAACGTCAAATACCGACTTGATTGAACTCAATCCTTTCGTTCTACTCTTCGTTTGTTTGGAATTCTTAGGATATTTTTTCTTGAGGGTATACCGCGTCCTCAATGTCTCTTTGACTGTTTCGAGATGTTGTTTTTTTCCTCTTTCCTCCCTTTGTGTCCAGATTCGGGTTTCTTTTCAATTCCTCTTTTTCACCGACGACAAACTTTTTTGTTTATTCTATGGGCGGAAAGCTTTAAGAGCGTAAGATTGTTGTTGAATGGAGTAGAGATCTTCAGGAAGGGCGTTGCTTCTGTAAGCAGCTTGTGATATTTCTTGTGATTTCCCATAGAGGACGTTTCCTTTTTGTGTTTGTTTTGCCTACTGCCTTCTAACGTGAAAGGGAATTGATCTGAGATGTAGCGGCCAGTATTTTGGAGAGGAAGTGCTTTTTAATATGGATTGGTTAGACTGTTGATATCATTTGATTTTTATTTGTGGCAGTCGCGCTGCATCAACAGTGATACTTAGATATTAATTAATCCTTCTTATGTAACTTAAGCTTTCACTGTAAATAAATTTCATTGGAAACTACTTCTAGTACAAAGGTATAGAAGCATGGAAACTACGTGTCTTAATTTTCTAACAGAGTTCCCCCTCACAGTTCCCCCAACAGCTATCCCTCTGCCACACGCCGAAAGGCGGCTTGCAGGGTATTTATGTAGATGTAGAACAGAGTAATTATTTATCTTTCTTTAGGAATTTTAATCACAAAAAAGTCAATATATGGTTCTCCTTCAAGACTGAAACCATTTATAAGGTTGGAAGTTTTTTTGGGACAAAAAAGGAATTCGGTGGCAATTTCATTGTTGATTGTTTGAGTTAATTGGATAGTTTCACATCTTTTGAGTAATATCATCTTCGCAATAATGTTTTGAGCACATCATTCCATCGTTAACATTTAACTAGTTCAACTGATTTAATGACCTAAGCTGTCGAAGCACTTTTAACAATACTACTACTGTTTTGTTGGGAAAAACATTAAAGGTTTCGCATTCTTGGAAAATCTAACTTTTTCTGATTTGACGGTTTTCTTGTCTCCGGCAGCGGAACCTTTGTCACAAATTCTTCAAACCAGAAGTAGAAAAGAGTTCACTATTTCACTGTGTCACATTACTGTCGCGTAGTTAATACATTCTGGTGTAGTCAATGATGTGTTTGCTTTTGTAATGTTTTGATATTTCATAAACTATAGGTCTGACATATTCAGCGACATATCATAGGAAT
>APVN02034822.1:0-19887 GCA_000376725.2 Ladona fulva
AACAAAGAGATATATATGTTATATATAATAACGCCAACCAGCACTTCCACCTCCCCCACCCCCCTGTGCACACAAGGAAGCGATAATACCTTCGTGCCACGGAGAGGGCGTAGGAGGGATGCAAAAAACAATATCACACTATTCGACGACACCAACACACAACAGGTTTCGCCGCCGACTCTTTGGGACCCTCGTCCTTTTGCGTGGGCGTCAGGCAGAGAAAGAGCGCGATGCCAGAGAAACAGACAGATATAACAGAGGAAGACAGATTGTGCGGGAGGGAGTAAAGAGGAGTCGACTTCGTGAGAGCGACCTTATCTGGGAGCGAGGAAGGAGCGAAGGACGAGGATGGAGAGGAAAAAGAGAGATTTCGAAAGAGGAGGAAGTAGGAGTAGGAGGAGAACGAACGGAAGTGTAGGAAGAAGAGAACGGAGCCCGACAGGCCACGTAAAACGAACCTTCCTCCGCCCTCGACTCGGGACTGACTGACGAGCGCTACGGTGGAGATAGCGGAGGCAGCAAAGGGGAAACAGGGAGAGAGACGGCAGAGCGCGGCGGAAACGACCGAGTGGAGCCGAAGAGGCGCGCGCGGCGGGAGTGTGGGGCGCAGCCGCGAGGGGCCGCGGGAGGGGGAAGGGGACGGTGGAGAATTCATCTGGAGGTGGGATGGGTGAAACACAGGTAGATCGCAGAGGAGGGGAGAGGGGGGGAGAAGGGTTGGAGAGGATGAGTGACTCCATGAGGGAGATGAGTACGGACGTAGGTGGTGCAGAGGGATGCTCGCGTGGGGGGAGTGGGGGGTGGGAGTGGAATGCTAGGGGACTTAGGTAAGGGTAAGTGGCTGGGGTAGCGCCATGAGAGAGATGGGGACGTGGTTCGTTGTAATGGAAAAGACGTAGTGAAAGAAAGGCGGCCATAAACGCGGATGACTCCCACAGAGGAAAAGGAAAGAGGCAAAACAAATAATCGAATAATAGGATAAAGAATCCGAAAAACGCCACGCGAAATGAGATCGTCTCGAGTTCTTCTGCGAATTCTATTTCCCGGCGAAGTCGCATTCCTCATCCGATTCCTTCCCATTACTTCCGAGAAATAATAAGAGACCATTTCGAGCTGATCCTCTCGATTAACATCTTAATGAATTGAACTGATCGGACGTTAATCAGGCCCATTCCAAAAACTAGGAACTGCTAAACTTCATCCCGGACATTCCATTATAGATTCCCATTAGTAGTTGATACACGCTCCTCTGAAATTCAAGAGTCGATTAGAATAAGAAAAACGTACCGCTTCACCCAAATAAGTTGTGGAAATGATAAGACTCCATCACTAGCGACAACACACAGTAATCTTTCAGGCAGAAATGAAGTAATTAGTTATCTGTAACGAAGTCTAAATATACGGAATTCCAGCGATTCCTCGTTTTTCAGTGAATGAAGACACTAAGAATTCCTTCATTAGACGTCAATGGAACCGATTTTCTCGTAGTTTTCTCGGATAGTACGTAAGATTTAGCGTTGGTGAACCACAGTAAATCCGATGTTTTCCCTAACCCAATAGTTGCATAACCTACTAAAGTTTTGAATCCATTACCGATTTACACGCCAATATACAACTCTGACACAGTACAGCGGTCTTCGATCCTTGTTACGCAAGGAACTGCGGTAGTGAAGACTGCGACAAAGTATTGCGAACCTATTACAACCTATCGCAATTCATAGCACTTCACACCATGAGGTGTAGAGATATCGCCGGCGAGATTGAACCGAAAGAAGTTACGTCGCTATTGCGTTACCGCATAGCATTCGCCAACAGTCCGCAACACGAGCAAATACTCGAGCTGACACTCGCTCTGAGAACGTATCCCAATAAGACACTGCTCCTCGGAGACCCTATGAAAAAAAAATAGATACCCGATAACGTCCGTCCCCCCTCGTTCCAATTAAAAGAGCCCCGGGCATTACTGGGGTCGAACCCTGATCGATATGAAAGAACGCCCATTAGGTGAGTGACGAAAGAGAGGGATAATGAAAAGGTTTGCGGACCGAGAGGACGAAAAGTTAGTAAATGGAGATACGGGGAATGGACGGGGGAGAAATGGGAGCGGGCGGCCGACGGGGGATACGTCAGGGAAAATACGTCCACGGAATTTGCCCGAAAACGAAGAGGGAAGGAAACGTTAAAGTATAATTCGAAATGAATGAATAAATGAGTTATGCGAGGCACGCGGGAAAATGGCCGTAAAATGGAAACACCGACGGCTTTTCATTCTTTGCCATTTCGCAAGACAATCATCGCAGAGATAATAAACTGAAACAAAACGACAACACACCGTTCCACCATGTAATGGTAATACACCATGGGAACGGGAGACGACGGATACAAGATTTAATGAGCGTAACGCAAACATAAACATACTATTAACGACACTCCGATGCGAGGTGGCCCTAAACGAAAACGTGGGGGAGAGCACACAAAAGAGGGAGCCCCGATTAAAAGAGGAAAAATCCTGAATAATGGAAGGCAATAGAGGTAAATAAAGGAGAGAACGCGGCAATCGGAAAGGCGGAAATAAAATGATTTTATCACGCAACGAGGGAGTCTAATAAGAGCAATAAAGGAAAAAATATAAGAATTGCTACGTCGCTTTACGTGTACAAAAGATTACGTATCCCCACAAAGAGAACGGATTATGATTTAGATAACATCAGAGAAAGTTAAATGTATAAAAATTACGAGGTTACGGAGAAGGGGAGCGAAAAATTAAAGGAAACGCGGTAAACAGATCTTTTTATCGATTATTTTATTGTCTCCCGCTAAAACTTCTGAGAGCCTTTAAACTGAAAGCTGAACTTAATCTTAAAGTTTCCAATTTAAGATCCACTAGTCCCTAACAAATATCGCAAAAACATTTCGTGGTTAAAAAAAGGAGTGACAGGGGGTTACGGAGGACATGAAACAGACAAATTTAGTGCATTATCGTCCGCGTTTAAATCCCGTTAAGGATAATGGGATGGGAAAATAAAAATTGAGGGTCGGTTCGAAGCGAAAGCGGCCAAAACAAGTGGGCAGTGGAGATATCGCGGGAGAGGTAAATCGAAAAGAGAAAACGGAAATGAAGAGCTGGAAAGGTATGGAGAAAAGAGTGAACGGAAAAAGGGACGTTGGAGAAGGTCGAGTGGTTGCAAAGCAAAATGGGAAGTAAGCCCTTGGTAACCCATAACAGGGTCCACTCATCCTTTCGAAATCCGTGCCATTCCTTGAGAAAGGGATATCGCAAGCAAAATAGGGATCCGATGAAGAAGTGCGTCCGAACGACGGTCACCCCCTGCAACGTCGCCGCCCCTTTAAAATTCTCCCGACGCCGAGCGCTCCGCTATTTTATCAACTCCTCCACGCTCTACTTTACCTCCCGAGGCGAGCCTCTCGAACCCGGGACGCCCACGCCGGAGGACATGCGGGAGAGATGCACGCCGGCAGGTGGGGGTTTATCGACCCGGAGAAGAGACAGAGGGGAAGAAAATGCAAGGAAGCGGGGCGCGGGAGAGAAGGGAGAAAAAGGTGCAGGAGGCGAAAGAGTGGTGCGGGAACTGGTTTATTATTTTTCGCGTGCACTTGCCACAGTGACTCGGGGCCACGGCGAGATAAGCCGTGAGCGCGGAAGAGTGCATTTGAAGGAGGAGAATTCGACGAGAAAGGGAAACGTTGCAAATGGATCGAGAGGAGACTCGGGTCGAGAGAAAGTTCTCTAGCGGACGCCGTTCTCGACCAGGCCCTTCTTGCTGGGAGAGAATAAAGACACGACTTCAAAAACCACCAAAGTGAGCCGTTTTTTCCATTCGAGTTTCCATCGCCAGGGCTGAGCACGCTCTCCGGAGACCCGCCTCGAAATGTATCCGGCGCGTTTCGACTCTTATTTCCCGCGATGACGAAAAGTTATTCCTACGTCGCTCACTTCGTACGCGATTTAATGTTGAGGACTTCGCCTGACACTTCGATAGGCTTTAAAGTTTAAGTGATAACTTTAACGAGAGTGGAAGTATTTTAAGCCTTCACACTCCATCCCAAACTAAGACAACCCTGATATTTGTACTTCTTAATAGGATTTATGTTTAACGATCATAAACGCGACATTGCATTCGTAAATGAGGCTAACAAATAATTATCATACAACGAGGACACACGAAAGAGTAAATAAAATATAAGTTTCCAACGCTAGTAGGTGGAATCAACGTTCATAATTAACTCTCTCCGAAGTTCGGTAAACGAAATATTTAAAAGGGTTTGAAAGAAGTTTAAAAGAAATTCGACATTGAAAGGAATTACTTAGTGGCCTTATTATAACGGCTAGATGACACCTTATACGACCTTTCAATAGTGAGTTGGAGAAGCTTTTCATTAAAATTTCTTTGAATGTTTACGAAACGAAAATAATTTCATTCTAAGCCTAGAAGAATTATAACCCTAAATGCTACCCTAAGAAAGGGCAATTATTACGGTTATAACCCAAGCTTCTTTATTCTGCCTCTAAATTTGTATCATTATTATGTCAACGTCCCCTTATTCACAAGTAAAAAGGTGGCTAATGGCCAGGGCTCATTTCAACAAGCAGAGGCTACAGGCGCAAGTACCAATTCGAGGCCATACCATAAGCTTATTCTTCTAAAAAATGAAACAACGCCCTTTATTGGGCTTTTTTAACGGTGAGGACTTCAGCTTCTGCCTAATGGCAAATCCGCCCCATGGCCACTGGTGTACCACATTACGTAAAAATGGAGCCTAATCAGAAAGGTAGATACGTAGAATCGCCATTTCAAATACATCTATCCACTTAACAGCTTTAACTTAGACAGAAATTGACGAACATCTATGCAATTCGTAATTAATATATCATCATAAAATATAATGATTAATCGTAAGAAGTCGATCTTAGTAAACCAGACAATCTTCTACACTAAAAAATAATCGGTGTGAAACATCTTCACCTGTTTCCTCCATTAATAAATATAATACTTATAAATTCATACTTATAACATCTTGTTCTTGATTCTCGGAAAACAATCCTAAGCTAATTAAGCTGGTCACGATGTAGACCACGTTATTAAAATACTACTCTCAACTACATCGTCGAAAAATATTTCAACTGCAATACAACTTTTGCTGCGGAAGTAACCGTATCCTGGCCGAATATTCACCGTGCACCTCGTGCATCTTTTAAGACCTCATCAGATGAATGATGAAGGGACTTCTCGGGTCGGTTGCACAACTCCTAGAACTGGTGCTCCCTAATGAAAAATTACGTCGCCAGCGAGTCCATGTTTCTGTCTGCTTTAATCATTCATGAAATAATGTAGGATGTGTTTCTAAACCTGCAGTGCAATGCTGCGCTGCTGATGAATGTTTCTATACATCCTCTACTTTAATTATTCAGAAAATATTGTGGAACGCCATTTATGTAACCGCGGTCCGTAGTCTTGCGGTCCGCGGACTCCGACAACGAACAAACATTCCTTTTCCGAAACGCCACGCTTTAAACTTTTTTGCGTGAATGTGAAAGGGTCATTCTTCAATCCTTCGACCGCTGTACTCGTGGCGATTAAACTTGGAATATCGGCTGCAAATGGTCTCCTGTCCGTTAGTTAATTCGTCAAAAAAAAAAACTCCGTCGACAAATTCTGCTACATTAAAATCCTTCAAAAATAATTCTACGGAACACCCCAAAATATACTTTGGCAACAAGCTGGAGTAATCAAATATTTTATAGTCCATATAAAACAGGAAATGTCTCAGCGAACCACATTATGTGGTCCGATGTTTTGTTAAGGTCCGAGGGGGGTCTTTTTACGGCGCATTACTTCTGAGTTTGACACTTAACTATATTTAATTTCTTTTAAAAAAGGCCAATGAACATACATAGTCCCGAGTTACCGTTAAAAGCAGATTTAACTTGGTTACCACTCTCCGGATTTAGTTCAATCAGTGAAAAATAATTATGGCTCCCAGAAAGTGTTAATTTTAGTTACGCGCCTTCTCATTTATTGATGAAAGGCTAACGATAAATAATACTGTAAAAATTCCCCATCCTCACGCCAACCTACCAACCATCGAAGTCTATGTGATTCGTAACCAGATTAAAACGATAAAATTTGATACAAAATAGCCAACGATCCAAAACAAAGTATTTCATGGCTTTAAACGGTGAAACTACCACCGATGCATTGAAACATTCCGACTCAATTACCATGACCGTTCTGAGATCTTGGAGACCTTTACGCCGCTCCACCTCTTAGAAAAAAGCTCTGCCTAACAGTATTACCGCACCACGCGAACAGGTGCCGTGAAAACGGAAAAGGTACTTACGACCAAAGAGCACTATGTAAACGTCTAGGAGAGCGGAATCCGCTCCCCCTCGACCCACGAGAACGCTACGCCGCGGACTTAACAGGAAAAGAAACCGGAAATCGTACAGAGGGAAGATTGAATACTCGCTCAACCCAGACGGTTGCTCGAAAGCCATACGCGACAAAACCGAGATTACTTCGACGGGGAAAATCCGCTACTGATTTCCAGCTACCATATCCTTCCTCCGTTTCCTTCGGACATCTATCGCGGTGAGTTCGATTGGAAAAGGGCATGTAGAGAGAGAGAGAGAGTGCAACAGCCAAACACGGCTACTCTTATCTCTTCACGAACCGCGGAATGTTACCCCTTTGAAGATGCACTGCGGTGACTCTTGGAGCCTAGGGCGGTCTGAGAGGAGACTCGAATGGAAGTTGCGCGGGAAAACTATGCCCCTGCTTTGCACCAGACGTTTGCGATAACAAATGAGTCCACCTATACGGTCGTCTGCACTCCTACGTTTCTTATATTAAGCCGGAACGTCTCCGGTGCACGTAGGGACACGAGGTAGAAATTAGATGGGTTAAACTCACCTTTGATAAATACAGGGAACACTTCAAATGACGTCTCCTTAGTCTTAAGATAAACCTTGAATAACCTACCTCCCTGCCACACGCCGAGAGCGGATTGCAGGATATATGTGTAGATGAATAATTTCCAAACGTAAACAAATGTTGCTATGCCTTCTGCGTTAAATGTCACGAAGAATTACGGTAAATACCACAATTATCTCCACAACTATTATTTTTATATTGTTGTGGACCAGTTTCGAGGTGCCACTTCAAGAATTTGACGAAAAGGATCTGACGATGATTCATTACAATCGAAATCTAAAAACATTTAGTGGAAATTTTAAATGATTTCCAATTCAATTCTATTATTTCGACCTTATGTAGTCATAACGGTAACCGAGTTTATTTCACAGTTATGCCGAATATAGTCCAGATCCCTTCCATGATAATTTTAGAAATAAAGTAATCCAATAAACTCCAATAATAACCTGCAACCACGTGAGCATTCAAAAATATTATGAAACTTATCTCGGGCGACGACGAAAATCGGAATAAGGAAGTATCTAGCTTGATTTGATTTTCAAAGAAGAACATGCAACCTATGTCTTTCCGTGTCCTGTTCTGAAACAGTTCAAATTTAACGCTTTAACTTTGCCTTGTTTATGGAGTGCTAAGTAATCACAGAGTAATATTCCGCTTGGAATGAAATAAAAATATACACCGTTACTTCCTGGTTATAATTAATAATAGAAGAAGAGTAAAAATGTATTTACTCAAAAATAAGCGAATGTCAACATCTGTTGAATAAACAGGCCCAACAAAATACCTGAACTGAAGAGTAAATAATGCATTTCCATCGCATTTGTCTTGAATTTACTAACCTTCGCTAAAATAACCTAAAATCCTATTTGAAATATGATAATTTTCATACGGTAACTATAATGTACGCACTGCAATCCTGCATTACCTTCACTCGATAAACATTTAACATAAACGACACGTTCCCTCTTCCCTTAAAAGCTCTATTATAAACCACAGAACTTCAGAAACGCACTCTAGTTGAAACAGTCATTCCTCTTATCTTAAAGAGAAAAAAGCCACACGAAAATTAGTAAACCCAACCAACAACGACTAACTATATCCGAGTAAACTCTTAAAAATTAATCAACCGAAATGATCTCGGGGCGATTTAAAAGAGAATTACCCCGGGTACATCTCACCAGCAAAAATACCTGCTGTTTTCGTCCATAATACCCGGTGAACTGCCACCCGCATAAAACGAAAACCCTCTCTAAAAAGAATAAGTACACGGCATGAAGCTCGTAAACAGACATCTCCTGAGACTACTGCCATTCCGACCAGCCTCTTTGGTCCAACCAAGATTCAGCGCATTCCCCTCACGGAGAGAGAGGGAACCTCCGCGACGCAGATGTAAATCTCAGGCAAAAGGAGTAATTACGGCGGCGAGGTCCCCGTCCTATTCATCGACCAGCGGCGGCGGAAAGAAGGGGGAGAAAGAACGGGGATGAAAAACCCCGCCTCCCTCACTTACGCCGCTGAGACCGGCCAAACCGCCCCCGACTTCTTGCTTAAACACACCCCCGACTACGAGAAGTAGGTCAACGTAATCGTGAAAGAGCGATCGGAGGGAAAACGTGAACCAAAGAAGACCAGCGCTGATTTTTTTTATGAGAGTAGCCAACGATACGAAAATTTCTACTGGATAGCTACACGAGGAGCAGCGGCATATTCAGAAGCAGTCTTGAGGGGGTATGAGGACTTCGTGTTTTGAGGATAAATATGCTAGATATAGAATATGGAAGACTGCGACTCATTTAGAATTATATTAGATTAATGCTTCCGTAAATGAAACTCAGGAAATGGGCTAAAGAGTTATCGCGCGTTTATCAGAACAGGATTAAATGGATACCATAAACCGCTTAAATGTTAAAAGGAAATGTCAAGTCGTCCCTTAGATGTCCTTAGGGGGTATTTGCATCCTCATTGTCTATTTAAATTACGACTGCCTTAATTATGTAATATACTTTTGCATCTTACTCTTATTAACTAATAGTATTAAAGATATACATACGGTAAACTAAGATGTGTCAAAATTAGAAAATCTCGAGAAACACTACTACGACTTCCTTTCATTATAAAATACGTCATGAATGTTCCCGCAAATATTATGTAACATGGTCAATAAGATAACAGAAATCATACGATGAAACTTAAAGCTATCTTATACCATACTAGATAAAGAGCACGATGAAGCTATATTTTTCCTTTCTACTCAAATTTTATTTACTGATTCAATCGTTCTTCCTCCTCTAAAAAATTCAGATTTTTAGATTGAAATCCGATTTTCTCTTCGGTGTCATTTCAACAAATTTCTTCGCAACACCTAAAGCGTAACTCCTCAGTGAATAACTATTTTCGGCCAATGTCCAACTGATATATGATAGCTAGTCGCACCTCAAAGTACAGCAAAAAACATGAAACAAGGCACATGCTTGTGACACAGAGGGTACACAAATAGAACATATGAACAAACATAGGGTGACAGAAGTAGACTGATACGTTATCACTAACTCCAGGATTCCTTGTAAGCAACCATTTTATATTGGGAAATAAGAGGCAAACAATGTATGTATCATTGCATTAACACTGAAAAAAACACACTCCTCAAGGCGAATCAAAATGACGCCACTGTTTGGATATTAAATTCCATTAAATCTCCATTCCACAAAGATAGACTTTAATATAATTGTATTCAGTAGGCTTACATAAAACTATGAGTATTTGAGCGACAGTACCTTAGCCACGAAAACTTAGTATACACAAAACTTTTGTAATTAAAAAATGCCAGCGTTTAAGGTGCTCTTCCCTTTAATTCAGCCAAACCAGTATCAGCCAAACCAGTACGAGGCATCAGCAACTCGGGCTGATGAAAGCCATTAAACCAATTTTAGCTTCCGAATTAGCTATTTCTTTCCTGAATTTTCATAACACGTTTCCGTTCTCCAGCGTGATTACCGAGAAAGATGTAAGCAAATTTTGTTTTACTATAAAAATTGAAATAGTACTCTATATACCCCAATTTCATGAAAGCATTTTAAATTTTCCGATTTGTTATTAATGCCTAAAAATACATCGAAGTTATCTGCGGATAATGTATCTATCGGAGCTAATGAAAATAGAATGAAAAGCTAGGACACCCACCAGTTACCAATCAGAGATAACCTAGGACATTTATTTCAGATCACTGAAATTTTGAGTAGTACTATTAATGTCAATACAGTTCCAATATCATTAAAGTACCAATAACCCCATCGTTCACGTAATTTGCCGCATAGACCTCTACTTCTCCACTCTTAAAACGACCGAAAAATCGGGCATCAAAGTGGACTACTGCGCCTACGAAACAAAAATCACGTTAGATAACAAAAAGAAAGCATTCTAAAGAGAATAACTCCTCTAAATGTCCCATCAATCATAACCTACAGCATTCGTAACCTGAACTCTGAAAAGGAGAAAGAGAGCGGGACGGCTGTATCTGTTAAGCAGACCAGTCAGGGAATAACAGGCAGCTTCCTGTCACGCGAGTCACGTCCCCTCGTCGCAAGAGAGCAAAATGAACAAAAACCGAGAGAGAAATTTGCTGAAGGAGAAAGACGTGGAAATATTAAAAAGAAGGAGCGCTGGGAATGAGGTGAGATGAGAAAGAGGCAGTGGCAAGAGAAGATTAGGAGGAAGATGGCTTAGAAGGAAGGGGTACTGTTTCAGGGGTTCACACACAGGTCGACTCCCCACTTCAAAGGCTTGAGAGCCTGGAGGAGAAATGAGAAGGTGGGTGAGTAGTTGAAGGGATGAGTAAAGAGAAGGAGAGTAGAATCCCCCAAATTCCGACCGCTGAAGCCTAAGGGTCTCCGAAATCCTTCAGACATTCACTCGACGCAGTTATAATCTCTGCCTCGCAACTTTTCCCTGCGCTCAATGGCAGCATTTCGAAGATGTCCGAGGGTGTTCGTTTATGGGCTGCGGAGTATTACTACGGTCATCGCAGATACCGTCAACGTTCAGACCGCGAGAACGTAAAATGATGAATTTAGGGCCAGTAATGCGTAATCCTGTTCTAATTACAAGAGATCGGTCCCTGCTGCCTTTAAAAGCTCCTGAGAGACGTAGAGCTAAACGTAAATAGAGAACGCGCACCAGAGGAAGAGATTTAGTACATATATGGAATCGGTTAAGGTAAGTGATGAAAACCTATTGCCGGAGGTGCCCCATTTTTTGATGCAATAATTGCAGGCCAATTTGGTAACAAAACAAAGCAAATGCTCTCATTTCTTATGTTGTTAAGAGAACGATGGACTTAGGTCATTATTTTCTAATACTGCTTCCTCTTTAAAATTAATAGTTTGTAGAAGTTGAAAAATCTAATAATGCTGTCTCGAGTAAGTGTGCTCAATTAAATCCTTGCCATATTTGAAATACAGCTTCTACCCAGCTTACCTTTGACGTTTTGTAACATTCCTCCGTCATAAGTCAAACAGAAGCCTGAACAGATGAATATTGATTCAGCAAAAACTAATGTTGGCTTGACCATCGTAACAAACTAAATGCACTTTGATAGATTTACTATTTATTTCTCACGATTTCATGCTCCGTCAAACAATTTTGTAATTTGCAAGCAGACTGAATTTCTTGCTTTCTTAATCAATAATAAATTAATTTTACTCTCCTAAAATTCTTCTCTACGGTCATCAACATCATTTCTCAAAAACTAAGATTCTAGATTCCTCTAAAAATGTCCTTAAAGGAGGATTTTTCACACCCACCTTTTTTTTTAGGTGTTTTCCTGCTGTTGACATATTTTTTCCAAAGATTTTTAGAACNATAGTACTCTATATACCCCAATTTCATGAAAGCATTTTAAATTTTCCGATTTGTTATTAATGCCTAAAAATACATCGAAGTTATCTGCGGATAATGTATCTATCGGAGCTAATGAAAATAGAATGAAAAGCTAGGACACCCACCAGTTACCAATCAGAGATAACCTAGGACATTTATTTCAGATCACTGAAATTTTGAGTAGTACTATTAATGTCAATACAGTTCCAATATCATTAAAGTACCAATAACCCCATCGTTCACGTAATTTGCCGCATAGACCTCTACTTCTCCACTCTTAAAACGACCGAAAAATCGGGCATCAAAGTGGACTACTGCGCCTACGAAACAAAAATCACGTTAGATAACAAAAAGAAAGCATTCTAAAGAGAATAACTCCTCTAAATGTCCCATCAATCATAACCTACAGCATTCGTAACCTGAACTCTGAAAAGGAGAAAGAGAGCGGGACGGCTGTATCTGTTAAGCAGACCAGTCAGGGAATAACAGGCAGCTTCCTGTCACGCGAGTCACGTCCCCTCGTCGCAAGAGAGCAAAATGAACAAAAACCGAGAGAGAAATTTGCTGAAGGAGAAAGACGTGGAAATATTAAAAAGAAGGAGCGCTGGGAATGAGGTGAGATGAGAAAGAGGCAGTGGCAAGAGAAGATTAGGAGGAAGATGGCTTAGAAGGAAGGGGTACTGTTTCAGGGGTTCACACACAGGTCGACTCCCCACTTCAAAGGCTTGAGAGCCTGGAGGAGAAATGAGAAGGTGGGTGAGTAGTTGAAGGGATGAGTAAAGAGAAGGAGAGTAGAATCCCCCAAATTCCGACCGCTGAAGCCTAAGGGTCTCCGAAATCCTTCAGACATTCACTCGACGCAGTTATAATCTCTGCCTCGCAACTTTTCCCTGCGCTCAATGGCAGCATTTCGAAGATGTCCGAGGGTGTTCGTTTATGGGCTGCGGAGTATTACTACGGTCATCGCAGATACCGTCAACGTTCAGACCGCGAGAACGTAAAATGATGAATTTAGGGCCAGTAATGCGTAATCCTGTTCTAATTACAAGAGATCGGTCCCTGCTGCCTTTAAAAGCTCCTGAGAGACGTAGAGCTAAACGTAAATAGAGAACGCGCACCAGAGGAAGAGATTTAGTACATATATGGAATCGGTTAAGGTAAGTGATGAAAACCTATTGCCGGAGGTGCCCCATTTTTTGATGCAATAATTGCAGGCCAATTTGGTAACAAAACAAAGCAAATGCTCTCATTTCTTATGTTGTTAAGAGAACGATGGACTTAGGTCATTATTTTCTAATACTGCTTCCTCTTTAAAATTAATAGTTTGTAGAAGTTGAAAAATCTAATAATGCTGTCTCGAGTAAGTGTGCTCAATTAAATCCTTGCCATATTTGAAATACAGCTTCTACCCAGCTTACCTTTGACGTTTTGTAACATTCCTCCGTCATAAGTCAAACAGAAGCCTGAACAGATGAATATTGATTCAGCAAAAACTAATGTTGGCTTGACCATCGTAACAAACTAAATGCACTTTGATAGATTTACTATTTATTTCTCACGATTTCATGCTCCGTCAAACAATTTTGTAATTTGCAAGCAGACTGAATTTCTTGCTTTCTTAATCAATAATAAATTAATTTTACTCTCCTAAAATTCTTCTCTACGGTCATCAACATCATTTCTCAAAAACTAAGATTCTAGATTCCTCTAAAAATGTCCTTAAAGGAGGATTTTTCACACCCACCTTTTTTTTTAGGTGTTTTCCTGCTGTTGACATATTTTTTCCAAAGTTTTTTAGAACCGCAAATCCCTCTTAAGTTCTCTTCTCTATTTATATTTACAAATGTTTTTACGTTTTCATTGATATTATTGTAGACAGGTTAGATGGATAATTTTCAATCTCGCTTTAATAAAGACCTTAGTATTAAAACCTTAACGAAAAGAGTCAGCATTTCAGTTTTTGACGATGATTTAAAAATATATACTTCCTTAACGATAATTATACCAAAACCAAACAGACAAAACCACGAATAATATTTTAAAATTCAATCTGAAGCGCTTAAACTTCTTCCTTAGTCTTTAGAAAGAAAAACGACTAACATCAGCTGGTTGAATCCAATGAAGAACCAGGGGAAGTTGAGTATTTCGAAGGATCCTAATCAGACCAAGCTAATAGAGACGGCAATACTGGAATTAGCCTCATATTTCAAATGCTGCGGTAACCAACGGTCGTTCCGCTCATTACGCCGGCAGTAAACAGTCTCCGTTCCACCGCGCGTGCACTCTAATCCACAATTAGAAGGATTCTCGCCGATAAAGGAAGCCCTCGCCTACCGGAGCCCATTCATCCCCGCGCTACCTGTTGGTCTGCAAGGGACAGTGACACAATTGCTCATTCCTCACCAGCAGAGCACGTCATGCGAACACCGCTTCCGCAAGACGCCGCTCAGGGTGGCCGCGGAGGAACACATCCGGAGGAGCAGCGGAAAGAACTGAACAACGAATTGACTACTGAGAATACGAAAAAGAAAAGGTTACACTGCAGGGAAAGCACAAATAAAATAACTCGATACACAGATACGAGCAACTATCAGCAATTAATGTCTTAATGCAGTATTAGGTGATTAATCCGCGAGAGTGTTCGCTTACGTACACATCTATTTCATCAACAACTGTTTCATTAGCAAGTCCTCGATGAAATACGGATTCGTGAGCCAAAATCGCTGTACCACGCCATCCGAAGATTAGTGTATTCACTCCGGATATCCCTCTTCCGCAAATACGCTGCGTTCGTATTACATGAACACTAAACAAAGAGTATCATTAACAAGCCCCTCGCATTGCACCTTAACTACTTCGAGGAGTACACCGGAAACTCATCCGCGACATATCATACACGTAAGATCATTATGTAGACATGGGGAGCTAAACTTTTTCCGGGAGGCGTTCTCCAACAGCGAATATGAATAAATGTATACAATATCTACAACAAATACTTCCATCCAATTACTAATATTAACTTAACGGAAATAAGCTAGATATTTGTGCAGTTCCACTAAAAAGGTTTCTAGTGGAATTGCACAAATATCTAGCTTATTTCCGTTATGGAGAAATTTCACAAGGTAACGCCTGAAACAGTTTCATTGACTATTGCCTTAATTGTAAAATAACCACCATCCATGAAATACTTATTTCTTATATCTGGCGCTTCTTAGAAAGGACAGCTAAACGGTTATTTCTATCACAGAAGATATTTATTGTCCGCACAATTATGACTAATGACTTTTATTGGCTGCGCACGTGAGTTCTGCTCATGGCTCGGGTCTGATAAATTCTACATCTACATCTACATTAGTACCCTGCAAGCCGCCTTTCGGCGTGTGGCAGGGGGTGCAAGCACTGTGGCAGGGGGTGCAAGCACTGGGTGCAGAGGATAAATTGTTCTTGCGGGTCGGATACTTTACAATCATTTGCGGATAGGGATCGTTTTCGGATATGGAAGTATGTATCCAAGCATATCTTTATCGTCATGTAATCTATCTTATAATTATACTCTCTTCTCCCTGATATTAGCGGACGTAACTGAAATCAGAAAATCGATAATAACGCGGTATTTTCTAGAATTGCTATAGAATAGGAATCCGGTGATAACGTCCGGTGAAGGTAGACTTTATTCATGAACATTCGTTGAAATTTTACGACACAAAATTTAAAATTCGTATTAAGATGAATTGTTTTCATGAGATGAAACGGGGTGGTTATACAACGACGGTACAGAAATTCTTAGGAAAAATCAAAATCTCCCCAAGTTCTTCCAGAGAAGAACCGGAGAGAATCTACTCTTTAAGGTAATCTCTCAATTAATACAACACGATCCCTACGATCTTCAGCATTTCCACGCCAATAACTACACATTTTGATTCCACAGCGGGAAAGAGAATGAGTCATGAGGAAAAAAGCCTTAACAAGCAAGTAGCTAATCATCTCG
The DNA here is from genome assembly GCA_000376725.2 of Ladona fulva. Classification (NCBI taxonomy): domain Eukaryota; kingdom Metazoa; phylum Arthropoda; class Insecta; order Odonata; family Libellulidae; genus Ladona; species Ladona fulva. The sequence continues at coordinate 15,817 of APVN02034822.1, forward strand.
TGCCAACTCGAATCAACCCGTGACCCCAATTAATCAAGCTCCGACGTCGATTTTCGCCAAATAAGAGCTGACAGAAACGCTGTCGGCACGAACGCCGCATGCTTTTCCCATACATACCACCTCTCGATGCGATATAGACCTCATGGACGGCGATGAGAGGGAATGATTCGTGAGAGGAAGAATCGCCGGCGGCACGAGCATTCGAAGGTGCAGAGGGAAATGACCGAACAGAAGGAGAGTTTGCGGCACGAAATCGCGTGACCGCCGTTTCCGGCGTGCTCGCTCCTTTGTTTCCCAGCGAATCTCTCCCTCCCGGGAGGTCACTGAAGGCAATCCCGACCGCCGTCGCACAGCGCGACCGGCGACCGAAGATGAAAACGAATGAACAGGAAGGCGGTTTTTTACGCATTTCCTCTTCGTCAAATCATCGCTTCGATATGATAATCCTTGCAATTTCCTGCCACTCCTTGGGGAGACTTCCTTTTTCCAACCTCATACGCCGTTCTTTCTACCGGAGATAATTACATCTCTCTCCTATCTATAGGACATAGGTTGGATCCCACTACCACCAACAAGAATAATCAATTTTTCCCATTCGGGAGGTTCTTCTCCTTCAAGCTTTCAATCAGTAACTGGATATGATTTACTTCCTTGAGCTTCTCTACGCTACCAATATGACATAATTATTCGAGTTCACTCACTCTGAGAACCTTATAAAATCACTGGCATGGGATTCAAATCGATGAGTTTTAGATATGCATTCCAGTCACAGTTCGGAGTAACTCCTACTCAACCAATGTCGTAGAAAACTACGCAGTTGAAATCTAATATAAAATCAACGCAATGAACGGTATCAATAGCAGCTGACTCAAAACATCCTAAACAATTGCCTTCGGAGAAGTACGTAACTCTCACTTCCTTTCTTAAGTCATTGATTTCACAGTCACGATTTCTTATGAAAGGCTTACAGTCTTTATCCAAAGGTCAACCATTCTTCGAGAAAGGGAAACGGGACTGGATAAAAGTAATCAGCAAAACGTCCAACCCTGTTTGGTGCCGAACGGGTGACCAATGAGACAAAATGGGACCTGTACTCCAATATACTATTCATACCTAACATGTATGCGCCGTAAACCTTCGCCTCCCGAGTATTTTAATGAGTATGAACACGCCTAATATTTCGAAAACCGTGCAACGAGATCGTACAGTAATTACAACAGAATACACATCCTAGCAATTTGTATCTAATTCGTGGTTGTAATTAAGTTCCGCAAAACTATGGATTCACTCATGGGACATATAAGCAGCACATGAACATAAAAACAAATTAAATTACACAAATTTACGGACCGTGTGAAAGGCGATAAATGGTCAAGGGAAGGAGAAAGGATGGGGCAGAGTAGGAATGGAAATCTTACCTTGATACCGGAAGGACAGGAAAGAGGTTCGGAGAGCAGTAGGGGCCGACCGGCTGAAGCAGATCTCAGCATCTTTGACGCTCGTGAGTCACTCACCTGCAAATCATTAAGGAAACAGTAAATTAGTATTATATTAAGGATGTTTCGCAAAAAATAGTAGCCTTCTAACAATTAAGGAAGACCATTCGCTTCCTTTATAGCAGAGCTGCTCGAAAATCTCACTCTGCAGGGAAAAACAGCACTTCACTCGGGGATTCCGGGGGCGGCTCTAAGTTACGTATGTGTATTTAAAGAATTTATAACTTAATACATAAGAAATTTCGTTGATTTTCGAATTCATTATTCCGGAAATATCATAGGTAATATTCAGACAAATCTACAAATAATGCAAGCGATTTATAGTTTAGAGTAATGCAGTTAACCAGTCATCTAATAATTACCTATGATTTACCTTACTGGTAATAACTTCGCTGGCCGGATGGTCGAGTGTGTTCCGAGGGCCATAGTTTGTGCACTAACACTTAACCAGTGGTTGAAAAATACTTTCCGCGTACTTCTAGGACTTCTAGAAGGACTTTCGGGCCTCATAGATAAAACTCGCGCGGGTTGATGTAGTTTTATTTTAATCATTTCAGAAATTTATACCTAGAATCATTTGCGTCATTGCTAACAATTCCCCCTCGAACCACACGTCCATCAGATAACAAAAATAAATATTCGTAAATATTAAATTACGACGATTATAATGAGAGACATTCCGCCTCTTGATGGAACTTAGCTATTTTGAGGAAATACAAAGTAGGAATTGAGACCATAAAGACTCGGAAACGCAGCTTTCGAATATGAGTAACATATCATTCAATTGTGTCAGGACATCGTTGATGGTAAAGTATAATGCCTAAAAATTAATATTAACCACAATAAAGATAAAGTGATTATAGGGTTACTATATATAACCTCACACGACAATGGAGATGCAATAAAAATTTCATAAACATAAACATAAAAAGTACATTAAAAGGTGACTAAACTAAATCACATCGAGCAGCGCCATTCATACCTGAGCAGCCTCCGCATTATAATAATAATAATAAAACGTCTTTATTAGGGCGAGATTGAGACTATACAGTCTCTTCTTACATCTAACCATTATCACACCCATGAACAACATCGAGGAAAAGTAAATGAAATATACATCTTCACTACCACGAAAAACAAAGCGTTGCCACCTGGCAAGTAAACTAAATTGCAACGTACTTACAAACGCATAAAGAAACAAATTTTCATTATGATTATTTCATTTCTCATACGAAAGTAGAAGGAACCGAGGGAGAAGTAACAAAGACATTACTGAAGGCAAAAATCGAAGTGATCACTTCATTCTATTTCGCGTGGCATCGAATATAAGGGCGAATAATATGCAATAAGTGCGACGACCACTTGTTTCGCAAAGTCTCATCTCCGCTAATTCGATATCACGGGCGGTGAATCCCTCAACAGAGAGGCTTTTTGATATCGAAAAACCTCGCTTATTTTCCAAGCGCTTGGGCTACGTGAGAAAAATTACCGATCGGATTGGAGCGGAAACGGGGAGAAGAGCGGGGATTATAAATGCATCGAATCTCCGCCGCGCGATAAAATAAAGCGAATGCAAGACCATTTATGGCGCGAAAGGTAAAGGGCGTCTGGGGCGGAGCATTAGCTTACGCGACACGATCCTCGATTGTTTTAGCCCAATAAACCAGCGTAATTCTTTCTGGGGACGCAAACGGAAAAGGGACTGTAGATTAATAAGTCTACGGTGGGAAGCAGAAACGGGCGACTTAATACAATGCGCCACCGTGGGGAACCGGCAAAAGGCTGAGAATCGCCCTTAATGCATTCGGAAACTGATTGCTTCTAAAAATGGAAACGAATTGGAGAACGTGACGGAAAGAACGGCCGCGACGCAGAAAAACAACCCCATAACGCTTATTAGCATCGAGATCGCGAAGGAACAGGAGCAATTCCGGGGAGAAAGGGGTTGAAAAAATCGAGAGGAAATAAGCTCAAGTAGCGAAAGCGATTTCCTTTGGTAATAATGCGTAATAATGGAGGTAAAAAGAAGGCAATGGTGGAGGGCTATAATGGAAGCGAGAAGGGTTTGCTGAGGGACGCACACATAGAAACGGCATAGGCCGTTAGAGCCGAGCCATTTGCCACGCAGGATCACGGGGGAAGTGAGAGAGACAATCACGTCTCGACACGCTTTGCACAGAGAGGGGTCAAGGAGAGTGCAGCAATGGAGGCGCCGTTACTCGCCATAATGGGTTTCCAAACCCACGCGATGCAACCACTCCGCCTGCAGTTCCATTCCGAACCGCCTCGGAACGGTGCTGATGTTACTTGATTTCGCGAACGCCATTTCAGAAGGGAGGGCCATTCTGTCTGCAATGTTGGGTCCGCGAAAAAATCCGAACCTTAGAAACGAAGCGTTTTGCTCGATATCGAAATACAATTTCCTTCATCGCCTTCCCATAAATAAATTGCAACAGTTGCGGTAAACCCATTAACACTCACCTAGATCACAGAAGACTCAAAACATAAATCAAAATTGAAGTATTTATACTTCAATTATTTGGAATCTAATGGTTAATTTTCCAAATTAACATTT
>KZ309982.1:16431-29554 GCA_000376725.2 Ladona fulva
AAGCAAGCGTTACCAAAATGCTGTCAGATGCAGGTTGGGAATCCTTAAAAGATAGGAGACTAGAAGCTAGATTGCGATTGCTTGATAAATTTAGGGAAAGTACATTTGCGGAAGATATAGTAGATATTATGAGACCTCCCTGCTACCTTGGACGATCCGACAGTGAGCGCAAAATAAGAGAAATAGATGCTAGGACGAGTCGTTGCAATAATTCATTGTTTCCGCGAACTATACATGATATAAATAGGCTAAAAAAATAGTGTTTTCAGTCCCTGCCACACGCCGTCAGGCAGCTTGCAGGGTTTTTATGTAGATGTAGATCTCTTCAGAATGTTAATTATTCACTTGTCTAATTCTACAACTTTTTTCTGTGTTAGCAAAGTTTATTTGAGCAATCCTATTCTAAATACTAAATATATTTTACAGATAGATCGGAGTAAGAACTTTAGTACTTAAGCACTTTCCATTACCTTCTTTCCATCAAAGTTCCCTATCTATCAAGCCCCTTTGCTACCTTTAATTTCTTGATGTATTACCAAGTCTTACTCCTGGACTTGTTGCATCGAGGTTCTTCCTGCTCTTCCTCGTATTCAGCCGACGATGCTGGGAAGGGAGGGTTTGGAGGGATTACCTAAAGCCTTATAATGATAGGGATTATAATAATAACCTAAAAAAATAGTCCGAACGCCCGGTGCTTTCACCCCATGCCACACGCCGTAAGGCGGCTTACAGGGTATTTATGTAGATGTAGATGTACACTTAAGCCCGTATGACACGGTCCAATATATTGGCCAATATATATTGCAGATTGGATTGTGTCCTGTTTGCCACATGCCAATTTCCAACCCAATTCCAATACCCCAATTTCCCAACCAATTTCTCACCCAATCTGGCAATTAGAGCATGTTCTTTTTTCTCTGGCCAATCTCCAATAAGAAGTGAGTTATGTCGTGCCCTAGTGTCCAAAACAAGAAGCTTCATGAAAACATCCGGTTCTTTGTTCTGAAAGACATGAAACATCTAGTACCGGCTTAGGAGAGTTGCACGTTAGTTTTTGAAGGTAATTCGAAATATTATTCGAAAATCTGGACGAAGGAGTTTTGCGTTGCTTATTCATACTATTTAATAATGTGGAATGTGGTGTACTCGTGCGGGACATTTGAGCATTAATGTTGCCAATATTGGTGACAATATTGTTCTCATCTTGCTGAACAGATCGCCCAATATTGGGCTACTTTCTTGTGCCAATTATTGGGCAATTTATTGGGACCGTAAGGGCTTTTCGGAAACGAAGCGGTCATATCAAAATTCAATTTTCTATTGGGAAAAATAAGCAATAGTATCTTAAAAAAAGCAAATTCTTAAGGAAACTTAGCGGACGTATCGTAATTTAAACTTGGTATAGGGAAAACCAAGTAATACTATAAAATAAAAAAAGCATATACTTAAGGAAGCTCAGCGGACCTTTTGTAATACAAGTTTTTTTTAGTATTGGAAAAATTAAGGAATTCTTTCGTAATTTAAGCTTACTATTGAAATTTTAAGGAATATCACCATAATAAAAGCAAATTCGTAAGGAAAGTCAGAGGATCTATGGTATTTTAAGTTTACTATTAGGAAAAGTGAACTATACTATTTTAAATAAAATATACTCCAAAGTAAACTAAACCGTCCCTTCGTAATTCAAGCTTTCGGTTGGGAAAACTAAGCAATACTATCATAAAAAAGCATTTTCAAATCAAAAGCAAAAAGCAAGGAAACTAAGTTGACCTATCGAAATTCAAGATTACTGTTTGGAAACCTTAGCAATTCTTTCATAATTAGTGCTTAAAATTAAGAAAACTTAGCGGCGCTGTCGCTATTCGAGCTTTATATTGGAAAGCGAAGCAATTCTATAATTATTATAGCGTTCTCTTAACAAAACTATGATCCTTGCGTAATTCAAGTTTACTATTAGGCAAACAACGCAATACTATCATATTTAATGCATACTCTATACTTAGCGGTCTTATCGCAAACCAAACATTCCATTTGGAAAACTAAGGAATACTATCATAATTAAAAGCTTAAAATTGAGAAAACTAAGCGTTGCTATCGCAATTCAAGCTTACTTATGGGAAAACGAAGTAACTATAACTATAGTTAACTATAAGAAATATGGTATACTCATCATAAAATAGGCGGTCCTATCGCAATTCAATCTAACTGTTAGGAAAACTGAGGAATACTATCAAAATTAAAGCATACACTTAGGAAATCTAAGCGCTCCTATCGCAATTAAATTTTTTTCATAGCATTCATATTTCAAGCTCTCTCTTAGTTAAAACTTTTCTATCATAATTCAAGCTTATTCCTCTCATATCTTTTCAATATTTTAATAGTTAAAGCTAACTCTTCCGATAAGTAAGCTGTCTCATTATAATTTAAGCTTGTTCTTCCGAAAACTTAGCAGTCCTTTCATAATTCTAGCTTACTATCCGGTAAACGAAGCCGTCCTTTTAAGATTCAAATGAACTTATTGTTAAAGTAAGAGGTCCTATTATAGGTGTATTGCTTTTTTAGATAAATTTGTGGTCCTATTTTAATTCAAATGTACTTTAGAATACTGGAAGTGGTCTTATAATAATTCAAGCTTACCCTTCACTAAACTAAACGGTCATTTCATTATTTAAATTTACGTTTCATGAGTCAAGCGGTCATATCATAATTGATGTTTACTCTTCAGAAAACAAAGAGGTCCTATAATAGGTCAACCTACCATTTCATAAAATTAAGCGTTCCTATGACATTTTAAGCTTACTCTTCATAAAATGAAGCTGTCCTCTCGTAATCGAAGCTAAATCATCTAATAAATAAACAGTGCAATCATAATTCAAGCGTACTCTTGGGAAAACTAAGCTGTACTATCATCATTCAAGTTTTCTTTCTGAAAACAAAGCGGGAATTTAATTATCCTATGTAATTTATGACAGAACTTAGCTGTTGTAAGTATCACAATTGAATCCCAAGGAAGAATGGGCTAAAAAAAAGTCTGACGGGACCGGGAAACAAACCCAGGTCTCCCAATTGCCGGTCGGGTGCTCTGTCCGATGAGCTATCACGGCAGAACATTTCTCTAAGGCATTCGGGAGACTTTGTGCGCAAGGACTTTGCGATTTCGTCCACATAGTGGCATCGTTCCCTGTCGCGGCTTCATAAAAGCACCGGCCACACAAACTCAGACTTTTTTCAAGAACATTCTTCCTTGGGATTCTTCCTGGGTGCGCACCATCTTGTGCAAATCACCCTTACCCGTTTTCCTGTGATCACAATTGAAGCTTACTCTTTAGAAATAAGCGGTGCTATTGTAACTCAAGCTTATTTTTAAGGAAACTAAGCAGTGCTATTATAATTGAAGCTCTCTCTTGGGAAAACTAAGCGGACTTATATAAGTCAAGGTACCCTTTTATAAAACTAGGCGATCTTTTCACAAATCAAGCTTATCTACCTTGAAATTTAGCGGTCGTACTTATCGAAAAATTGGAGTGCTTCCGAAATTTGAATATATTCTTTGAACTCGGACTGTTCTTACGCATTAAACTTTTAGTGTTTTTAATAATTGATGTGCTGAAATGAGATACGGTGCACATGTTATATTTGAAGGATTCAAAAAGGATATAGCTATACACTTCTTTACATTCGACTTGAACTGCCAATCACTGCATTAACACGAAATAACGTTTTGATCGTTCGTAAAGAACCGGTGTTACTCTGTGGAAAATCTTCTCTATAGGACCTTAGGAAGGAAGCGCTTGTGTTGGGATTCCCAAAATATAATGACTTGTGCAAACGAAATAAAGCGGCATCCTTTTTCAGTCACATTTCCGAAAGAAGCTATTAGAAATCCTCGGTTTCACAAAAGGAATAGGTAATCATGTGTTAATAAATCTTGAGAGTTTGATGAGAATGAGACATTTTTGTATGTTATAGAGTAAGTCTGAACTATCATAGGAATGAAACACGAACGTAGAGATATTAGTACGCGAGAAAGCGCAAGGAGAATCGCCGTAAGTTGACAAAATTGGATAATTAAATGGCCACCTTTACGGGAATACTCTCTGATACCATTTGGAGTCGATAAATAAAAATAGATTTGAGGCTAGGTTTTGAATACTAGATAAATACAGAGAAAATGTATTTATGGATTGAGTGAAATCTATAACGCAGGTAGTGGAAAGACCGACGAGGGGCGCAATTGTCCTGGATATTTTTCAACTTCGACCATCTTCGGTTGTATTAGATGTAAAAGTTATTGAGGGGATTAGTGACCACCAAGCAGTAATATTAGAGTTGCAATGGACGATTGGGAAAGCAGATAAACGCACACCGAAAACAGAAATATGGCAGTACAGTAAGAGAAATGAATTAGGTTTTCAAGAATACCTTAGCATAAATTTCCCAATTTGGGCTGGAAAAGGAGAAAGTGTGGAAGAAATGTGGGCAGGGCTTAAATATATTCTTACAGAAGGGCTAAGACGTTTAGAAGTTCCTAAAAAGGTGCTTAAAGAGTTTGAAAGAGCTTTGAAAAGAAGAATTACAAAAACACGCAAAACTAGAGATCTCAACGAATATAACCAGGTGAAATACAAAAGTAATCTAAAATTGCTAAATGAAGATAAAAAGAAAGCGAAAGACAAATTCATGTTTAACATCTTGGAAAAAGACGGCATTCGACATTTCTTTAAATATCTTAGGAAAAAAAGCGACAGTAAATAGAAGATTATCGTGATCAAAGATGCAAAAGGGAATGGAATAACTGATGACACTGAAAAGGCGAACTGTTTAAATAATTGGTATTCAAGTGTATTCCATAAACCACTAGTCAATCCGTACGGAACGAGCAAGAATGATAAAGTCAAACACATTATCATCGGAAAGGAATTTTCCGGTAAAGATGCTACCTGGCAGGCAAAGCTATTCGTTATCGCAGACAAGATGGTTAGGAAGCAACTAGAAAGATTAAAGAAAAACAAATCGTGCGGTCCTGATAGTAAATCAGGAGAGTTACTAAAATTGGGATCAACTGAAGCTGTCCGATATCTAAAAATTTTATTTCAAGCAATTTTAAATAATAACACTATTCCGAAGGACTGGAAAAAGGCAACGATCATACCAATCCGCAAAGAGGGAAGCAAGACAAGCGTAGAAAATTACAGACCGATCAGTTTGACGTCAGTGACATGCAAAATAATGGAGAGATTGGTACCTGATTATTTAAGAAGGTTTTGGAAGGATACAGGGTGGCTGTATAAATATCAACATGGTTTCAGAAGAGAATATTCATGCGAATCGCAGTTGCTGGGATTATGTCAAGATATATCAGACTCACTAGATCTGTAGAAGGAAGTAGATGCCATTGTTATAGATTTTTTGAAGGCATTTGACATAGTACCGCATCATCAGTTGGTAGAAAAAATAGATGAAATGGATATAGCCAAGAGGATTAAAAGCTGGTTGCAAAACTTCTTAATTGGTAGATCTCAGCGAGTTAAAGTAGGTGAGATGTTATAAGAGAAGATTGAAATAGCGTCAGGGGTACCCCAGGGAAGCGTAATAATATAATAATACTATTCCTAATCTTTATTAATGATTTGGCGAAGGGAATGACATCGCATATCAAGCTTTTTGCTAACGATTGTATAATTTATAGAGAAATGTGTAGTGAGGGAGATAGTAAAATAGTGCAAGATGACATTCTAAAAGTTGACATTTGGGCTTCAAAGAATGGAATGATGATAAACGCGAAGAAAAGTAATTATATTACATTTACAAATAAAATGAAAGAGAGAGAGAGATTAGCTATGAAAAAATTCTAATAGTAAATAAATGCAGATATTTAGGGGTTATACTAACGAAAANCTTTCTCAAGGTTAAGGTAAACCTGTCAAATAAGCAAATCACCTTCGAGTTGATGACTTTACAGACAAACCTGAGCAGCAAAGATAGGCTTATAAATGTATGTTTGGTTTTCAACCTGATACATTACTTAAATTAACTAATTCAAAGGTTCGTAACTGTTTCTTCTATAGTTATACTGAATCACGAGGATAATTCTGTGAACATACTACTCTCAATGCATGGAAATTGGATGAAACATCATAGTAACTACATACTTAAATATATTTCTCGTAGACCTATAAAGTAAGGTAAAAAGTCCAACCGCACATACATGTATTGTACTTACATTGAAATGTTTGCAGCGAAAACACCGCTTTATTATACATCAGCAGAAAATTCATTTCCTCGTCTCGATGCTTCGGTCCCAATACGATTCCATTACCACAGATTTAGAATCACACACTTTTTTAATACTTAGCTAAAGAGGTCACTGAACGTAGAGCTGTGTTTAGACAGAATTTCTCTATTTGTACACGTTCATGTGTTCATTTTCGACAAATTCACCGCACATGGACTAATAATTATCACCGTTTGAAGTTCACACACCTTTGGATCGCCATTTCACTTCCATCTTGGCGTAAACACGAGGCGATTGCGTGGCTTTTTCGCGCGCTTTCGGAAGAATACGATCGTCTTCGAAAGTATGAAAGACGTAAATGGAACTCAAGAGCTATGAGTGTTGTTATGTGTCTCAAAGCTCTTGTTCCGATTCTCATAACCCTTGGAAATACCATTTTCGTGTTTCAGAGCTTTTAAGAAGAACGAAATATTCCGAGAGCGCGGTGAAAGAGCAGATAACGACCTCGTGTTTGTTTCGAAGACGATCTAATGGCGATTTAAAGTCGTGTGAGTTTCTAACGCTAACAATTTGTGCTTGATGTGCAATGATTCTGTTGAGAATGATCAACGATGTGACCCCTTCTGGATATCATATTCAGTGCGAGTGTGCTACGTACCAGTGATTTGCTTTAATAGGAGTGTAAAGTGTACATCTCGAGTCTGTGCTAGAGTCACCGAAATATCGCAAGATTAAAGGCGAGAACTGAGAGCTATTATTGGTCTCTTCATGGCGCTTGGACTGGGAATTACTATACTTTATATACTTGGAATTTTGAACAATTCAATTTTGAATGCATTTTGTGCAATCCTCGCAATGCATCTTACAATTAACTTTTCAATCAGTCGCGCCTAAAATCATAACATGAACACTCACGCATTGTATTCCATACAACATGTTTTTCTTATGGCCAAATGTCTAAACTACGTTAAACTAATGGTAATTTATGAAGATTAAAATTAAGTACTATAGTGAATTATCGTTATGAATTTATGAGCTCTCTCTTCCGAGTAATTATTTTTTAAAGATTTTTTGTACACACGCTAAGAGTATTTAAAGAGCTAAATACATTTCTATTACTTATAAGAAAAGAACTTTTCAAATTATACCCGATAACAAAACGATATTAAGAATAATTCCATTATACATTAATTGAAACGAAAGTAGGGCAACGAAAAACCCAAGCGGTCGCGCGTTTGATATTGTAAAACTGTATTCCCTTCACTCGTGTAATCTCTTTCGAAGACGGAGTAAGAATAAAACGAACCTCTTGACGCATTTAAAATTTAACGAAGCGTGTCATAAAGGAATACACACTGACCCAAGATTGATAGGGCCACCCAGGAAGAAACTGGGCCAAAGAAACCATCCATGTTATATGGAATACAATAGCGCGACTGACGGAGGGTTAAGCTAAAGCCAAATCTCCTTATATGCATTTCATACGTAATTACGTAAGTCTTTCACTTGATACAGAAGAGAAAAACTAAGATTGAAAAAATCAGCTCCAACTTTTGTTACGTGGTCGCGGTACGTCTAATGACGCGACATTAAGATATTTATGAAAAATTATTATTCCTAAAGTGGCAAATGGGCGAAGTAACTTTAAATAAATAACCCTGAGTCTTAAAAGAGTAGTTAAGGAAGTGTCTCTTTACTCTAGTTTGATTGATTTGAAGTTAACTATTCAGTAAATATGACTAAGCAACCAAAAAAACTGAAGAAGGACTCAAATGACTGTAGTTCACATTGTGCTTGGACTAACATTTCAAAGTAAAGAGTGATCATCCAAATATGATGTCATATGCACATTCAAAACATTAATTATGTAAAAATACCCCAATTTCTCATCCAAAGAAAGAAAAGGAACATAAAAAGGCATTATGTACTGCTTGAGAGANAAGTAGTTGCCAGTGTAATTTCCAACCTTACTTCACAAGTTAACTGTGTGACATTAAAGAAGGATGTCTAGGCGTTGAAGTTGTTGATATACCTAAACGTCTAAAATAGTTGGGTGTCGTATGAATTCACGAAAATTCATCACATCTCATCCTAATCATTGAAACCACATTCTACAAATTTAACTCAGGGTTAATCAAGGTTGGGTTTAACAACATGCTAGCCTAAACATTCGAAACCTTTCTGGTCGCTAGATTTGGTATTTTCAGGAATATTCATCATATCCAACCTGATAATTTGAACCACGTTTTCCAAAGTTAACTCAGGTTTATTAACGTTAGGTTTAACAGCATCGTCGCGTAACTAATAAATTAAGAACATACTGAATGTAAGCATTCATTTTAGCTTGTTTAATATTAAAACAAGCTTGTTTGATTGATCATCTTTATAGAGATCTTTCAATAAAGCCAACACCTTGATTGCAAGGTTTACAAGTTTATAGGGAAATGAAAAACTTGTTATTTTTTCTGAAAAAGATACCTATAAGTTTTCCAATGCCCCATATACAAATATATATAAATAAAAAAGATAGATAATTAGGGAGTAAAATGTTTTTAAATTCCTTTCCNACGAAGCATCGAGACGAAGAAATGAATTTCCTGCAGATGTAGAAAGCGGCGTTTTCGCTGCAAACATTTCAATGTAAGTACAATGCATGTATGTGTGGTTGAACTTTTTACCTTAATTTCCATGTATTGAGAGTGTTAGTTCGAAGAAAATGTTTTGACGAGAGAGATGAAAACCGTAATAAAGGAATTCTTAGGGAAACAGCATTTTTTTATTCTTCTTAGTGCTCTAATTCACCTCCATTTCTCTAAAAACTAAATTTGATTCAATAATTGGAAATTTTTCAAAAATATTATTAAGTATAAGTAAGGCATTTATTTATGGCGATGCGCAAATCCCATTCTTTTGTTTATTGGCGACGAGTAGATTTCAAATGTAATAAATCGCAATAAATGAAAAATAATAATTTTATGCATAATTCATGCAATTATAATCACATTTTAATATTTTTCCGTACTAGAAATTAATATATTTCTCAATCTGTTAGAATTATAATGTATGCAAAGTTTATATTCCAGATCTTCACTAAAGTTACGCGAAGTTAATAAAAAAACAAAGTATAAAGAATGTTTATGAACGAAAAATATATTAAAATTCTTAAAAATGTATTCCTAATAAAATTAATTGCTAATTCAATCGTTTTATTTTTTCATAAAATTATTTAAACGAAAAGTGGGCGGGGCAACTGACGCTGTAACAATTTCAGCCAATCAAATCGCAGGATTCCTGAATTTACGTTATCGAAAAGTAAAAATTCTCAGTTTCTGCCTGAATGTCTTTGTGTGAGGACCTGTTATCAATTGTTGCTGGAAGGACCGTTGAAATTTGAATTTTGTCCGTTACGTTCAAGTTTTTGTTAGGTTTAGGTTTGTTTTGTCAAGTTCAAGTTAGCGAAGTTTTAAAGTCATACTATTTCTTTTGAAACGATATTTATTAATATATTAACGATTATTTAGAAAAAAGACGTTCGAAGGCGTGAAGATATCAGCTGCTGCCAGCCAGGACTCCGCATTTACAGTAAGATATACATCTTTCTTCAATCGGTGGTTTCTTAAACTTAGTCATACTTCTAATGAGTCTTTTCCCTTATCTTGTAAAAGAAGACTACAATTAAATTAATCGCTAACGTTAGCTTCGATAACTTAATTTCCGTTCGATTTTAATAATCTCGAGAGAACATAAAGGCGTTGAAAAACTGTTGATCAAAAATTTACCTTCGCCGCTGAGTCTTACCTCGTATAAATCAAATTCATAATATAAATTCTCTTTTTACAATTCCTAGTAACTTTCTCGTCTGTGCTTCGCCGTGTAAGTAACGTTCATTAAAATTTGAATTTCGCGGAATAGATCCGAATGCTTATCCTTCCGAATTCAATCGTATCGTGAATGGTATTAATGTTTGATGTGATTAATATTTGCTATTTGCTGCCGGAATTGAACTCGTATCAAATTACTATTTCGCGTAGGCGTAACGGAAGTCACGATTTATAAAATATTCGTATTTCTTCGCTAATTCCTCTGCTTTGCAATAGGAAACTCAACTATTATAATAAGATTAGAAAAATCTGTATTTGCAAATAATAAATTATGGTATTTAACGATCATCGTTTCGCATTATGAACGCATGACGTTCGCGTTTCCGTGACTTGGTAACGAAGTTCAGTTAAGTCCTCAAACGTAAGCATTACTATTACTTTACGTAGTAGTTTTGATCTCAAATAAACCTGTGCTTTTTTCACGAATTTCTTCGCATTTGAAACCGATTAATACTTGGATTAAAGGAAAGGAAGGTATCTTATTAGGTTGAAAATCTAAGGAAATCCCAAAGGAATAACAAGTTTGAAAAATAGCGACACGACTGGGACTCGGACTCGAACCCAGGTCTCCCAGGTTTCCGGGCAGGTATTCTAACCACTGAACTACCGTGCCGCGTCTCTCTCACACTGTTGAAAACCTAAGGAAATTAGAATACCTGCCCGAAAAGTAGGAGACCTGAGTTCGAGTCCCAGTCATGTCGTTATTTTTCACACTTGTTATTCCTTTCGATTAATGCTTATTAAAACTTCGTGTATTTTGATCGTCATTCCTTCGCGAAGTTCGCGTGGAAGAAAAAGCGTAGATTCAAATTTAGTTTCGTCGCCGAAATTATCTCCCAAAATCATTCTCTCTTTAGAATTCCTAGTAATTTTTTCTTCTGTGCTTAGTCATGTAAGTAACGGTCATTCCAATTTGAATTTCGCGGAATAGATACGAATGATCTTCCATCCGAATTCAATCATGCTGATTTCGTTTGGCAGATGTCTCACGGCGTAAAAGTAACGGAAATAGCGATTTGAATTTTATTCGTACTTCTTCGCAACTTTCTCTGCTTTGTTACAACATTTTCAATTATATACAAAGTAATATAAAAGTATCTTGCGATTAATAAATTAAGATATTTTAACGCTCATCGTTTCGTAACTTCAACGCATGATGATAGCTTCTCTGTGACTAGGTAACGAAGTTCAGAAACGCCCTAAATCGTAAGCATTATTATTTTTTTGTGTAGAGTATTCGATTTACATCTAGACTCGCCTTCCTAACGAATCTCTTATGATTTTATACTGATTTTGTAATTTGAATCGCGAATTTAATTTAGTTTAAGTTTTAAGTTAGGGAATAGAAGCGAAGCTTTAAAGTCATACGAATTTTTTTTGGAACAATAATAATTAATATCTTTACGATTAGTTAAAAAAAAAGGACAGGAATTCGTTCGAATGCCTGAAGACACCTGCTGCTGACAGGCAGGACGTCTCAGTTTTCGTAAGTTACATGTAATACTTTATTTGCTGATTTCTTAAGTTTAAGTATCGCTCTAATGAACATTATACTACGCTATCTGATCTCTTATTGATTTAAAATAAGCCTTCAATTATTCAATGAACAAAATTGATTTGTACCACTTTAACTAAGATAGGTTAACTTCCGTTTGAATTTGATAATTAATCTTAGGAATGTAACTGAGTTGAAAAAACGTTGATCAAAATTTATTTTCGTCTGCCGAAATTTATCCCCCAAAATCATTCTCTTGTTAGAATTCTCAGTAATGTTTTCGTATGTGCTTTGCCGTGTAGGTAACGGTCATTCAAATTTGAATCTCGCGGAATGAATGCTCGTCCTCAGAAATTCAATCTTTTCGTGATGGTGGTTATTATTGTTGCAATATTACTATTATATTCGCTATCAGTTGCCGGAATGAAAATTATTAAATTAATTTAGATTTGGTGCTACGTTTGGACTTTCTCCGCTTTTGGACTATGTAACCGTGAAGGTGTAACGGAATCCGCTATTTGAAATTTGCTCGTATTTCTTCTCAACTTCTTTGGCTTTGAAATAAAAACTCGATTGTATACGGAGCTTTAGAAATATTCGCTCTAGCGAATAATATACTATGATAATATATCCGTAATTTAAAATGAACGGATGACTATTGCGTCTACATAACTAGGTAACGATGTTCATTTAAGAATTGAATCGTAAGCATAACTTTTCCTTTTCGTAGCGTATTGGTTTTCAATCAGACTCCTCTTCTTTTACGTATGTCCTCGGATTTGATAATTATTGGTTCTTATAAAACGTTTTCTTCTTTTTTTTAGAATTTCTAGTTGTAAAAAATTTTCAGAATTCTGAAATTATTGTCTCTTTGGCTGTTACTAAATAACGCGAAACCTCGTGAAAGCGAGAATATTGTTTGTATTGAATATTGAAAGTAACTGAAATCCTCAATTCGACATTGTAATGGCGTTAATTCGTAAATGCCTGTGGATGTACATAAGATTGACAACCGTGTTAAATAACTAGATATAGTCCTTCTATTATATGTTTTTTCGAGGTTTTATGAATGCACGTTATTTATTTCCTTTGTTGATATCATGCTTCAGCGTATGATTCAACCCTTTTGAAAAGCGAAAGGACATAAAGAGGACAATGGCTGGAGTCAAACTCAGATAAGGGGTATACATTTCCAAATTTGTCATATATTTTTCATATCGTTACATTTTAGACTTTGAAAAAATATATTAATTTGAATCGTGAGAAATTTTTCGGATTATTAAGTACATCGTCCACAGTAGCATGCTATTCAATAAGTTGTACAATTATTCTGTTCAGTTATTCTCATTCACATTCTGGAAAGTGGAAGGATGTCGAGAGGACAATGACCCGGCATACGTCAAACAATCATAAGTAGAATACATTTTATTGTCATATTTTTAATTATTTATCCAAATTATTTTGAATTGGAAAACATATGTTATATAAAATTGACGATGGCTTAAATTTAAT